>JAUTBS010401792.1:0-10136 GCA_032361285.1 Aequorea victoria | reverse complement strand
TGGTCTTGGGTGGGATGTATTCCTCGTGTCTAGCTCGGCTAGGGTAATTTTTCATTGAACCTTGTGTCGGTTGGTTTTAAGATCACGTGGATGTGACTTGAGTTTTGGTTTTGTGATGGAGTGGGCGGGGTCCCTTCCATGTTATACTGTTTATATGTATCGTGTTTTGTTAATGCACCGTGTCGAACTAAGACTTTAGCGCAGTAGTCAATGGCCTCATTCTTGGACATTCATGAGCTAGTCGAGTATGTCACTCGGCTACGACTCATGATGTGGCAAGGTGGGCCTTTGGGATAAATTCTAGCCGGGGGGCTTGTGAGTCAGTCGTAGCATGTAGCTCGTTGCATCTCATAGCCTGCATACGGGGAGCTTTGTTTCAAGCCGGGGAGATTATGAGCCAGTTGGAGCTGTGAGCTCGCTGCGTTTCATAACTTGCGCATGGGGAAACTGTGTCCGACTGTCTGTAGTCTAAACTGCCCAAGTTCCAGCTGCAATGGTTTTTGAGTCATTAGTACCCAAGTGTCGGGTGGTGGTCGGGTGTTTCGTCGGGTCCTTTCGGCGTAAAGGAGTCCGGGTTAAATTTTAAGATTTCATCATCTTCATATATCATACTCTATTATAATTATGTATGTATTTAAGTATAGAAATATTTGGTTCGGGATATTCTTGCTGGGCTTCGCAGCTCATGGCTTTTCATGCCAGGTGTTAAGGAGAAATTTGTACCGGCAAAGCGAGAGGAGGAATGCGTCGAGCCGTGGCTCAACATGGATCATAATTATTTCCAAGTCTTGCTCCTGTAAATTTCTTTTTTCTTTTTATTTTAGACTGTAATATTTAAACAGATGTGCAATGTAGATGAAAATACAAGCGATATTATATATGATAAGTATTATGTTTTGTTAGATGGTTGTCTTAGTATAATCCTATTTACTATTATTATGTCTCTTAACGACACGGAAATTTTGGGTTGTTACAGAAAATTCTCCTAGAAAAATATGAAAACGTTTATCTAGGGACAAAGATTATTAATTATCTATCGCCAAGTGTGCAGCACAACCTAGGTTGGTCGAGACGATCGAAAGCCTACCCAACTTGAGAAGCATTGATATGCGACCCAGGTTCAAATTAATTAAAATAAAATAAGAAATTCTCTTAGAAAAATGTGAAAACATTTGTCTAGGGACAAAGATCATTAATTTAATCTCAGAAAGCGTGCAATACAACCTAAGTTGGTCGGGACGATCAAAAACCTACCAAACTTCTAAGCATTGATACGCTGCCCAAGTTGGGATTAATCAAAACAAAATAAAAAATTACCTTTTGCTTAGGGACAAATATCATTAATTCTCTCTCGGAAAGCGTGCAACACAACCTAAGTTGGTCAGGTCGATCGAAAACCTACTGAATTCGGGAAGCATTGATACGCTACCCAAGTTGGGATTAATCAAAACAAAATTAAGAAAAATTCCCTAAAAAATATGAAAATGTTTATCGAGGGATAAAGATCATTAATTCTATCTCGGGAAGCATGTAACACAACCTTAGTTGGTCGAGAAGATCGAAAGCGTACCCAACTCGAGAATCATTCATACGCAACGCATGTTCGAATTAATCAAAACAAAATAAAAAATTCTCCTAGAAAAATATAAAAATGCTTATCTAGTAGGGACAAAGATCATTAATTTTCTCTCGAGAAGCGTGCAACACAACCTACGTTGGTTAGGACGATCGAAAACCTACCCAACTCGAGAAGCATTGATACGTGACCCATGTTTGAATTAAATAAAACAAAATAAAAAAATTTCATAGAAAAATATGAAAATATTTATCTATGTACAAAGATCATTAATTTCCACTTGGGAAGCGCGCAACACAACCTATGTTGGTCGGGACGATCGAAAGTCTACCCAACTCGGAAAGAATTGATATGCGACCCAAGTTCGGATCAATCAAAACAAAATAAAAAAATTGTCCTAAAAATTGTGTAAACGTTTATATGGACAAAGATCATTAATTATTTCTCGGGAAGCGTGCAACACAACCTATGTTGGCTAGGACAATCGAAAGCCTACACAACTCTGAAAGTATATTGATACGCGACCCAAGTTTGAATTAATCAAAGTAAAATAAAAAAAAATTCTAAAAAAATGTAAAAAAGTTTGTCTATGGACAAAGATCATTAATTCTCTCTCTGGAAGCGTGCAATACAACTTAATTTTGTCAACACGGTCGAAAGCCCACCCAACTCGAGAAGTATTGACACGCGACCCAACTTCGAATTAATCAAAATAAAATAAAAATTTTTGCTAGAAAAATGTAAAAATATTTATCTAGGGACAAAGATCATTAATTTATTCTCGAAAAGCGTGCAACACAACCTAAGTTGGTCGGGACGATCAAAAGCCTACCCAACTTGCTAAGTATTGATACGCTGCCCAAGGTGGGATTAATCAAAACAAAATAAAAAAATTTTCCTTTGCCTAGGGAAAAAGATCATTAATTCTCTCTTAGGAAGCGTGCACCACAACCTAAGTTGGTCGGGTCGATCGAAAGCCTACCCAACTCGGGAAGCATTGATACGCTACCCAAGTTGGGATTAATCAAAAGAAAATAAAAAAATCTCCTACAAAATATGAAAAACGTTTATCTAGGGATAAAGATCATTAATTCTATCTCGGGAAGCATGGAACACAACCTTAGTTGGTCGGAACAATCGAAAGCCTACCGAACTCGAGAATCATTCATACGGAACCCATGTTCAAATTAATCAAAACAAAATGAAAAATTTCCCTAGAAAAATATAAAAATGTTTATCTAGGGACAAAGATCATTAATTTTCTCTCGAAAAGCGTGGAACACAACCTAGGTTGGTTGGGACGATCGGAAGCCTACCCAACTTGGGAAGCATTGATACGCAACCCAAGTTTGAATTAAACAAAAAAAAATAAAAACAATTCCTAGAAAAACATGAAAATATTTGTCTATGTACAAAGCTCATTAATTCCCACTCGGGAAGCATTCAACACAACCTATGTTGGTCGGGACGATCGAAAGCCTACCCAACTCGGAAAGCATTGATATACGACACAAGTTTGGTTTAATCAAAACAAAATAAAAAAAAATTGCCCTATAAAAATGTGAAAACGTTTATATGGACAAAGTCATTAATTGCCGCTCGGGAAGAGTGCAACACAACCTATGTTGGTCAACATGATCGAAAGCCTACCCAACTCTGAAAGCATTGATACGCGACCCAAGTTTTTAATTAATCAAAATAAAGTAAAAAAGTTTCCTAAAAAAATGTAAAAATGTTTGTCTATGGACAAAGATCAGTAATTCCCTCTCGAAAAGCGTGCAACACAACCTAATTTTGTCAACACGATCGAAAGCCTAACGAACTCGGGAAGTATTGATACGTTACCCAACTTCAAATTAATCAAAATAAAATAAAGAATTTCTCTAGAAAAACGTGAAAACTTTTATCTAGAGACAAACATAATTAATTCTCTCTCGGGAACTGTACTACTCAACCTACGCGCCCCAAGTTTGAATTAATCAAAATAAAATAAAAAATTCTCCTAGACAAACGTAAAAATGTTTGTTTAGTTACAAAGATCATTCATTCTTTCTCGAGAAGTGTGTAACACAACCTAAGTTTGTGACGACGATCGAAAGCCCACCCAACTCAAAAAGTATTGATACGCGACCCAAGTTCAAATTTATCAAGACAAAATAGAAAATTCTCCTAGAAAAATATGAAAATGCTCAAGTAGGGACAAAGATTATTAATCCTCTCTCAGCAAGTTAGCAGCACAACCTAGGTTGGTCGTGACGACCGAAAGTCTACCCAACTTGGAAAACATTGATATGCGACCCAGGTTCAAATTAATCAAAATGAAATAAAAAATTCTCCTCGAAAAATGTGAAAACGTTTGTTCGGCGACAAAGATCATTAATTTAATCTCAGAAAGAGTGCAATACAACCTAAGTTGGTCGAGGCGATCAAAAGCATACCCAACTTACTAAGCATTGATATGCTGCCCAAGTTGGGATTAATCAAAACAAAATAAAAATATTGCCCTTTGCTTAGGGACAAAAATCATTAATTTTCTCTCGGGAAGCGTGCAACACAACCTAAGTTGGTCGGGTCGATCGAAAACCTACCCAACTCGAGAAGCATTGATACGCCACCCAAGTTGGGATTAATCAAAAGAAAATAAAAAAATGTCCTACAAAATATGAAAAACATTTATCTAGAGATACAGATCATTAATTCTATCTCGAAAAGCGTGGAACACAACCTTAGTTGGTCGAGGTGATCGAAAGCATACACAACTCGAGAATCATTCATACGCAACCCATGTTCGAATTAATCAAAACGAAATAGAAAATTCCTCTAGGAAAATGTAAAAATGTTTATCTAGGGACAAAGATCATTAATTTTCTCCCGAGAAGCGTGCAACACAACCTACGTTGGTTGGGACGATCAAAAACCTACCCAACTCGAGAAGCATTGATACGTGGCCCAAGTTTGAATTAAACAAAACAAAATAAAAAAATTTCATTGAAAAACATAAAAATATTTATCTATGTACAAAGATCATTAATTCCCACTTGGGAAGCGCAACACAACCTATGTTGGTCGGGACGATCGAAAGCCTACCCAACTCGAAAAGAATTGATATGGGACCCAAGTTCGGATTAATCAAAACAAAATAAAAAAATTGTCCAAAAAAATGTGTAAACGTTTATATGGACAAAGATCATTAATTGCCTCTCGGGAAGCGTGCAACACAACCTATGTTGGCTAGGACGATCGAAAGGCTACCCAACTCTGAAAGTATTGATACGCGACCCAAGTTTGAATTAATCAAAATAAATTAAAAAAATTTCCTAAAAAAATATAAAAAAGTATGTCTATGGACAAAGATCATTAATTTTCGATCGAGAAGCGTGCAACACAACCTACGTTGGTTGGGACGATCGAAAGATAACCCAAATCTTGAAGTATTGATACGCGACCCAAGTTTGAATTAAACAAAACAAATTTTCCTAGAAAAATATGAAAATGTTTGTTTATGGACAAAGATCATTAATTCTCACTAGGAAAGTGCGCAACACAACCTATGTTGGTCGGGACGATCGAAAGCCTGCCCAACTAGAAAAGCATTGATATGCGACCCAAGTTTGGATTAATCAAAACAAAATAAGAATATTGTCCTAAAAAAATGTGAAAATGTTTATATGGACAAATATCATTAATTGTCTCTCGGGAAGTGTGCAACACAACCTATGTTGGTCAGGACAATCGAAAGCCTACCCAACTCTAAAAGTATTGATACGCGACCCAAGTTTGAATTAATCAAAATCAAATAAAAAAGTTTCCTAAAAAAAGGTAAAAAAGTTTGTCTATGGACAAAGATCATTAATTCTCTCTTTGGAACTGTGCAACACAACCTAATTTTGTCAACACGGTCGAAAGCCTACCCAACTCGAGAAGTATTGATACGCGACCCAACTTCGAATTAATCAAAATAAAATAAAAAATTTCTCAATAAAAATGTGAAAACTTTTATCTACGGACAAAGATCATTAATTCTCTCTCGAGAAGTGTGCAACATAATCTAGGTTGGTCGGGACGATCGAAAGCCTACCCAACTCGAGAAGTATTGATATGCGACCCAAGCTCAAATTAATCAAAAATAAATAAAAAATTCTACTAGAAAAATGTAAAAATGTTTTTTTAGGAATAAAGAGCATTAATTTTTCCTCGAGAAGCGTGCAACGCGACCTAAGTTTGTCGGGATGATCGAAGGCCTACACCACTTAAAAAACAATGATACGCGACCCAAGTTCGAATTAATCAAGACAAATTAAAAAATTCTCCTAGAGAAATGTGAAAACGTTTACCTAGGGACAAAGATCATTAATTCTCTCTCGGCAAATGTGTAGCACAACATATGTTGGTCGGAACGATCGAAAGTATACCCAACTCGGGAAGCATTGATATGCGACACAAGTTCAAATTAATCAAAATAAAATAAAAAATTCTCCTAAAGAAATGTGAAAACGTTTGTCAAGGGACAAAGATCATTAATTTATTCTCGAAAAACGTGCAACACAAACTAAGTTGGTCGGCACGATCAAAAGCCTACCCAACTTCTAAGAATTGATACGCTGCCAAAGTTGGGATTAATCAAAACAAAATAAAAAAATTACCCTTTGCTTAGGGACAAATATCATTAATTCCCTCCCAGAAAGCATGCAACACAACCTAAGTTGGTCAGGTCGATCGAAAACCTACTGAATTCGGGAAGCATTAATACGCTACCCAATTTGGGATTAATCAAAACAAAATAAAAAAAATTCCCTAAAAAATATGAAAATGTTTATCTAGGGATAAAGATCATTAATTCTATCTCGGGAAGCGTGGAACACAACCTTAGTTGGTCGAGACGATCAAAAGCGTACCCAACTCGAGAACCATTCATACGCAACCCATGTTCAAATTAATCAAAACAAAATAAAAAATTCCCCAAGAAAAATGTAAAAATGTTTATCTAGGGACAAAGATCATTAATTTTCTCTTGAGAAGCGTGCAGCATAACCTAAGTTGGTCGGGACGATCGAACGCCTACCCAACTCGGGAAGCATTGATACGCGACACAAGTTCAAATTAATCAAGACAAAATAGAAAATTCTCCTAGAAAAAATGTGAAAACGTTTACCTAGGGACAAAGATCATTAATTCTCTCTCGGAAAGTGTGCAGCACAACCTAGGTTGGTCGGGACGATCGAAAGCCTACCCAACTCGGGAAGCATTGATATGCGACACAAGTTCAAATTAATCAAAATAAAATAAAAAATTCTTCTAAGAAAATGTAAAAACGTTTGTCTAGGGATAAAGATCATTAAATTATTCCCGAAAAACGTGCAACAAAACCTAAGTTGGTAGGCACGATCAAAAGCCTACCCAACTTCTAAGCATTGATACGCTTCCAAGTTGGGATTAATAAAAATAAATAAAAAAATTACCCTTTGCTTAGGGACAAATATCATTAATTCTCTCCCAAAAAGCGTGCAAGACAATCTACGATGGTCAGGTCGATCGAAAACCTACTGAATTCGAGAAGCATTGATACGCTACACAAGTCGGTATTAATAAACAAATTAAAAAAAAATTCCTTAAAAAATATGAAAACGTTAATCTAGGGATAAAGATCATTAATTCTATCTCGGTAAGCGTGGAACACAACCTTAGTCGGTCGAGACGATAAAAAACGTACCCAACACGAGAACCATTCATACGCAACCCATGTTCGAATTAATCAAAACAAAATAAAAAATTCCTCTAGAAAAATATAAAAATATTTATCTAGGGACAAAGATCACTAATTTTCTCTCGAGATGCGTGCAACAGAACCTACGTTGGTTCGGACAATCGAAACCCTACCCAACTCAGGAAGCATTGATACGCGATCCAAGTTTGAATTAAACAAAACAAAATAAAAAACTTTCATAGAAAAACATGAAAATATTTGTCTATGGACAAAGATCATTAATTGCCTCTCGGGAAGCGTGCAACACGACCTATGTTGGCCAGGACGATCGAAAGCCTATCCAACTCTGAAAGTATTGATACGCTACTCAAGTTTAAATTAATCAAAATAAAATAAAAAAGTATCCTAAAAAATATAAAAAAGTTTGTCTATGGACAAAGATCATAAATTCTCTCTCTGGAAGCGTGCAACACAACCAAATTTTATCAACACGGTCGAAAGCCTACCCAAGTCGTAAAGTATTGATACGCGACCCAACTTCGAATTAATCAAAATAAAATAAAAAAATGTCTCTAGAAAAACGTGAAAACTTTATATAGTGACAAAGATCATTAATTCTCTCTCGACAAGTGTGCAACATAACCTAAGTTGGTCGGGACAATCGAAAGCCTACCTAACTCGAGAAGTATTGATATGTGATCCAAGTTCAAATTAATCAAAACAAAATAAAAAATTCTCCCAGAAAAACGTAAAAATGTTTGTTTAGGTATAAAGATCATTAATTCTTTCTCGAGAAGCGTGCAACACGACCTAAGTATGTGAGGATGATGGAAAACCTACCTAACTCGAAAAATATTGATACGCGACCCAAATTCAAATTAATCAAGACAAAATAGAAAATTCTCCTAGAAAAATGTGAAAACGTTTATCTAGGGACAAAGATCATTAATTCTCTCTCGTCAAGTGTGCAGGACAACCTAGATTGGTCGGGACGATCGAAAGCCTACCCAACTCGGGAAGCATTGATATGCGACCCAAGTTTAAATTAATCATAATAAAATAAAAAATTCTACTAGAAAAATGTGAAAACATTTGTCTAGGCACAAACATCATTAATTTATTTTCGGAAAGCGTGCAACACAACCAAAGTTGGTCGGCACGATCAAATTCCTACCCAACTTCTAAGCATTGATACGCTGCCCAAATTGGGATTAATGAAAACAAAATTAAAAAATGACACTTTGCTTAGGGACAAATATCATCAATTCTCTCCCGAAAAGAATGCAACACAACCTAAGTTGGTCAGGTCGATCGAAAACCTACTAAATTCGGAAAGTATTGATACGCAACCCAAGTTGTGATTAATCAAAAAAAAAAAATTCCCTAAAAAATATGAAAATGTTTATCTAGGGATAAAGATCATTAATTCTATGTCGGGGGGCAAGGAACACAACCTTAGTTGGTCGAGACGATCGAAACCGTACCCAACTCGAGAACCATTAATACGCAACCGTTGTTCGAATTAATCAAAACAAAATAAAAAATTCCCCTAGAAAAATGTAAAAATGTTTATCTAAGGACAAAAATCATTAATTTTCTCTCAAGAAGCGTGCAACACAACCTACGTTGGATGGAACGATCAAAAGTCTACCCAACTCGGGAAGTATTAATACGCGACCCATGTTTGAATTAAACAAAACAAAATAAAAAAATTTAATAGAAAAACATGAAAATAATTGTCTATTGACAAAGATCATTAATTCCCACTTGGGAAGCGCGCAATACTACCTATGTTGGTCGGGACGATCGAAAGCCTACCTAACTCGGAAAACATTGATATGCGACCCAAGTTCGGATTAATCAAAACAAATAAAAAAAATTGTCTTAAAAAATGTGAAAACGTTTATATGGACAAAGATCATTAATTGTCTCTCGGGAAGCGTGCAACACAACCTATGGTTGCCAGGACGATCGAAAGCCCACCCAACTCGGGAAGCATTGATATGCGACCCAACTTCGAATTAATCAAAATAAAATAAAAAAATTCTCTAGAAAAATATGAAAACTTTTATCTAGGGACAAAAATCATTAATTCTCTCTCGACAAGTGTGCAACATAACCTAGGTTGGTCGGGACGATCAAAATCATACCCAACTCGGGAAGCATTGATATGCGACCCAAGTTCAAATTAATCAAAATAAAATAAAAAATTCTCCTAGAAAATGTGAAAATGTTTTTATAGGGACAAAGATCATTAATTTATTCTTGGAAAGTATGCAACACAACCTAAGTTAGTCGGGACCATCGAAAGCCTACCCAACATGCTAAGCATTGATACGCTGCCCAAGTTGGGATTAATGAAAACAAAATAAAAAAAATTGTCCTTTCCCTTCGGACAAAGATCATTAATTCTGTCTCTGAAAGTGTGCAACACAACCTAAGTTGGTCTGTTCGATCAAAAACCTACTCAACTTGGGAGGCATTGATACGCTACCCAAGTTGGGATTAATGAAAAGAAAATTAGAAAATCTCCTACAAAATATGAAAACGTTTGTCTAGGGATAAAGATCATTAATACTATCTCGGGAAGCGTGGAACACAACCTTAGTTGGTCGGGACGATCAAAAGCCTACCCAACTCGAGAATCATTCATACACAACCCGTGTTTGATTTAGTCAAAACAAAATAAAAACTTCTCCTAGAAAAATGTAAAAAATGTTTATTTAGGGACAACGATCATTAATTTTCTCTCGGGAAGCGTGCAACACAACCTAAGTTAGTTGGGACGATCGAAAGCCTATACAACTCGGGAAGCATTGATACGCGACCCAAGTTTGAATTAAACAAAATAAAATA
>JAUTBS010401781.1:0-10136 GCA_032361285.1 Aequorea victoria | reverse complement strand
ATGCACACATAGCATTCCTTCATATTTTTCTCCTAAGTCTAAAGGCTCCGATACTGACTTAAGCATCGGAGGACCCTGGGCCGGTACCACACCGGTGCCTAGGTTTTGTCTTTTACAGGTTTCTCGAATGAGAGGATATCATCAGTTTGGGCCAGCAGATCAAAGTCGAACCATCCAAATCCAAGTATCAACATTTGGACTTAAGCATCGGAGGACCCTGGGCCGGTATCACACCGGTGCCTAGGTTTTATCTTTTACAGGTTTCTCGGACGAGAGGATATCATCGGTTCGAGCTAGCAGATCAGAGTCGAACCATCCAAATCCATGTATCAACAATCTATATAATACATATATATACTGTAAAGAAAAGATGAACAGGGCGCTCACTCGAAATCACCAAATGGTGATGGAGGATCCACGAAGAAGACGAAGATGATAGTGATGATAGAGCTTGTCTTCGGTTGTGTTGATGAGTGGAGCACGACTGGGCTAAGATGGATGGCAGTAGTGGTGATGCAGTGTGATAGAGAGAGAAAATTGGGTTGAGAGAAAGAGAGAAACTGAGATAGAGAGAACGGAGAATAGGGATGATCGTGAGGGACTCAAGTGGGGAAGAGGATCCCCTTAAAAGCTGGAATAGCCCATGAAATCAAGAGTAATCCCTGATTTCACTCAACAAATCTTCATAAAAGAGGGATGTGGGTTGACCAGATCACTGGATTGCCAAAACCAACGAATTACCAATTCCTTTTTCTCTTTTTATTTCTTTATTCTTTTATTCCCTTCTTTTAAATTACTTTAATTAATTAATTATTAGCTAACTAATTAAATCAAAGTCTACATAGATTTTTCATTAAATTAAAAGTTTCAAACTTATTTAATTACTTAAATTGTGTTTTATTTTATTAATTCATTTGATAATAAATTATTTTAATAATTTATCGAATTAATATTTATTTTAAAAATTTTAAATTTTACCAAATTTTACAGGAATAATCATGGAGGTAGTAATCCCACCAAGAAGGCTTATACGCCAAACTAGCCTCAGACTCTGTCTTATGGGAATGTAGGGGAACAAACCAAAATCCATGCAAACGTTGTGGACGAACCCATTCACGTGGGTATTACTGTGATGGTACGCCAAAGATGTGCTTCAATTGTGGAAAGACGAGACACATACTTTCGGATTGCAGAAATAAGGAAACAGGAGAACAACATGTGCAACAATCATTCCAAACCAAAAACTACCTCCACATAACGGAACACAACACCAAGAAAAGCAGAGGCAACCTACTCAAGGGCGCATTTATGCTCTTACCCGTTAGGAAGAAGAAACTTCGCCATCTGCAGAGTGAGGTACAGCTACCATATCGGCTATCCCTATTAGATTCTTATAGATTCTAGTTACACGCGTTCTTTTGTATCACCTAAATTCTTTAGAAAGACATCAAAGGATTGTTTTTACCCTTCACGTGCACCGTAGTTGAGAATAAACTTTTAGCTAACAAATCTTTTGTTAGGTCGAATTACGAGATCCTTAAATAAAACTCTGTTATTTACATATTCTAGAGAAAAGAAAAAAAACGTTGACATTTTCTTATTATGGAAGGAAAATATTATTAATGTTGAGAAGTGTTAATACGAAAGTGTGGTGTATTATGAGTCACTTCTAGATCCGAGAATATTAATCCACAATTGTATCCTCAAGATTAGTGTATTCTAATTTCAAGGACGAGATTTTTTTAAGTGGGGAAGAATATAAAATCTGGTAAAATTTTAATTTTATTTTATTATTTTTTTGTATTAACTACTAATTAATAAAGATGATAATAATTATCTAATTAAAATAAACTAACTAAATAATAAATTAATTAATTAACTAAACAAACTAAAAACTTAAAATAAATAAAAGAATGATTTAATGGTGTTTTTACCAATTAATTAAAGAAAAAAGCGAGTAAATAAATTAGTAATAAGAATAATGATGAAATAAAAAAGCTAAATTAAAAGGAAACCTGCCATGAGATGACAACTGGTGGCTGGAATATTTTTAGGAAGGTGATATGTTTGGAAAGAAGAAATCTTGGGATATGATTGAGAATCTTTATCCTTTGCTAGCAATCCCACCTATTGTAGCTACCACCCCTATAAATAGGAGGGTTGTTCACCCCTCTCAGAACCCATCCCCCTCAACTTTACTCTCTCTGCAAATCCCCTCCTCCCTCCCTCTCGGCTCCACTGACCAGTAGCGCAACAGCTACCTTTGTCCAGCCACCGCGGCCACTGCCATCGCCCCGGAGCACCACCACTACCATCGTTCGACATCGGCATCACCTTTAGCATCATCATCATCATAGGGATACCTGGTTCGTCTTTTCCTCTCTGGTTCAGTGTATGTAAATATATATACGGGTTATATATATATGTTTTATTACATAATTAGATTTTAGCTTATTTAAATGTTTAATCTTCAATCAAACACATGAATATACCATGTTTTCTTTATGTAAGGAAAACCAGAGACCCATACATGTGTATATATTGATATATATATATATATATATGTATTGTATGACAGTAATTTGCATATATATATATATATATATAATAGTTATATATATATATAACAGTTACATATATATATATATGGCACATGCATGAAAATATGATAATTGACCAAGGAAAGATGACCATACCCCTCGAAAATATCATAATATATGTTGGAAAATAAAACCCAGAAGAAAAGAATGAAGAAAAAGCCAGCAAAACCAGAGTTACAGGGCCATTAATGGCTGCTGCGAAGCTCTGGGTCGACTCACAGCTTGTATGAGTTGCAGAGCCATATATATATATATTGACATATATATATATATATCAATATATACACCTATCTGGGTCTCTGGTTTTCCCTATAAAACAATATTGTATATTTATGTGACGTAGTGGAAGATCCCGTGACCGTTGAGTTGACTCATGACCTCTTGGGTCGACTCATGTGACAAACCAGACATTTGAGTCGACTCATGACCCTTTTGGATCGACTCCTGAAGCACCCAACCACGATTGAGACCCATACCTTGCTTAGGGTCGACTCATGAACCATTTGAGTCGACTCATAGCCCTCTGTATTGTCCTTATGTCGACTCACCCAGTTTTGGGTCGACTCATGACCTGTTTGGTCGATTGAAGGGTGAGCTCCCTCGGCTCGCTTGACCTTTGGGTCGACTCACACCCCTGTGTGTCGACTCAAATGCCTTTATCGTGACCTCTTGAGTCGACTCACCCACTGTTGGGTCGACTCACAGCTTGCCATAGGTCGACACAACCTCATTTTGTCTCGACCCTTGAGACCCGAGATACCTTGGGTCGACTCACAGACCCCATGAGTCGACCCACAGTCACTTGAGACACACCAGACTGCTTTGGGTCGACCCACAGCCTTTGTAGTGTCGACTCATGGCCACCTATGGGGTTTGGGTCGACTCACAACCCCTATGTATCGACTCAAGGTGCCTGAACTGAGACCTTTTTTCTTTGAGTCGACACACAGCCTTGCTATGTCGACTCACAAGAAGCCCTTGACACTATTGGGTTGACTTAGTGCCCTTTTGGGTCGACTCACTGAATCCAAAATTTGAATAAAATGCTAGAAATAAATTCTAAATGCTTAGGCCTTGTTTGGGCATCAATTTAAAAGATGAATTAAATTAATTAGTGATTAATTTATCACCAAAAATGAACATGGGAATTAATAAAGGATTAAGGATTTGTTTGGGTAACTTTAAATAGTGTATTAGCTTCATTTATTAATCTTAATCATTATATGTATAATCAGGTTGACGTAGAATATATTCTTATTCCTTTCAGCTTACATTGGACCTGAGGTGAGTGCTTACATGCTATGTATCTTTCAAATAAAATCTTCGTATCCCCAAATTATGTTAAAAAAGGAAATGTATATACTTTCAAATACTCTTATGTTACTGTCGTATATTTCTCTTATTAAAATTATGGTATAAATATTTTAAGATATGAAAAATATTTTACCATCTATTATGGAGCGATTATGTGACTTCTCTATTTGAGACTATGTGGAAAGTCCAGGGGATAGGTCCTCTACGGAGGTGACTCTGACCAACTAGGAAATAGACCCGGTCTGGAGACTTGGGTGACCCTAGTTGCTCAACGGTTAAAGGAATATTCTAGGGGAGTCCGGTGATCTGAGACAGGATCGTCTTAGGGAAAATACCTAGGTGCCATCCTGTGGTGACTCTATGTTCGATGATTGGATCCAATGGGCCAAGCTGCCCCCGAGTTTATGATTATGGTATTTACACCCAGGTTGTTCCTGTGGTTGTTGTTGATGGTTTTCTCTTGCACATATTAATGATCATATCGTTAGTCCATTATTATTGTTATTGTTGGCATATCTTTATATGCGTGGATCTTACTGTTGGCATGTTTATGCGATGAGATTATTGTTGGCATATCTTAATATGCATGGAGAATTATGAATATTTTGATAAATATTGGTAACTCGTCTAGATATCAAGTTCACAAGGATTAAATGAATATTTTGGAAAGGAAATGAACTTTGAATTGTGCTATCACCCTTTTGATATTACTGTATGTATCATGTCATGATTATGTTAGTGTACAATACTATTTTATGTCCCCTGTTTTGAACTAAATCCTATTATGTATGTTTTTATTCACCAGTTTTGACTAACGTTGTATCATAACATTTCAGGTAGCCTGTGAAGAGAGATCTTGATGTTGGACTGCTGCGAGGGATCCAAGGTTAAAGACCTCTAGGACATGCATTTATCTTTAGCTTTCGCATTGTTTAAATAAATATATTTTAATTATGAGTTGATGAGACAATATTATGATTGAGATTCTATGGGCGGTTTGACCCACATTATTTATAATTAATTTTAATTGCTTAAATCCCTGGAAATTGAATAAAAATTAACATATGGTTAGCTAATTGCATGTTTAGGCTTACTTAGTTTATTGGGTCAAAGCCCATGATCCATGGCCAGTCACCTTTCTAAATTGGGGTGTGACAGGTAAATCCATTCACAAGTAAAATATTTGTACCATGATCTTTATAAGAAAAATCTATAATAGAACATTTAAGAGAATTTAGAAGCATATAGATTCTTTGCTAAAATAGTTTGGGAATACGGAAATTTTGCATAAAGATACATGGCACGTAAAACCACTCACCTGATATCCAAGCTAGCTTAAAAGAATGAGAGTGCAATCTACGATTTCACACGTCAACCTGATTGTACAATACCATAATCAAAATCCATAATTGAAGCTAATGAACTAGTTATAGCTACCAAACGGACCCTTAACCTATTTAATAATTCCAATGTTTGTTTATGATGTTCAATTAATTTTGAATTAATTTAGTTTATCATTTAAACTGATGCCCAAATAGGGCATAAGCATTAGAATTTATTTCATGATGTTTTTCTCGAGTTCTTAGTGTTGTGGGTTGACACAATTAGATTGTGAGTCGACACCACAGAAGGATTCACGGTCAAAACATCACAGCAGGCAACAGCTGCTCACTGCCTCGTTACGTCTGGACATTGGCCAAAAATGTCTGGACATTTTTGACCAGTAGGCTCAGGAACGAGCTTCGTTCGGATGCCAGAGGGATTCTGTCCGGATGGGACACGAACGTCCAGATGCCAGAGGGCTTCCGTCCGGACGAAAAACACCAAAAGCGACAGAAAAGAATTTCTAAAGCACGTGAGTCGACTCAACCTATGTGTGAGTCGACCTAAAGCTCTGAAACAACAATTAATGGCTCTGAACTCGGGATTTTTGGGTCTTTGTGATTTCTTTTCTTCTCCATTATCATTACCGATGATTATTCTATCATATTTTTGAAGGTTTAAGTATATTGTTTTTGGTTGATTATGATATACTCATGCATGGTTTCTCTTCTACATATTACTTGTTATATATGTATATATATGTATTACTACTACACATTGATATATATATATATGTCGAACCTATCTCTCTGGTTTCTTTTAAAATCGATTAATAATCATGGTATACTATATGTGTTGCATCATGATGAAAGGTTAAACTTTTTTAATTGAAGACTATATAACCATAACTATGTGATATATATATATATATATGTGTGTGTGTGTGTGTATGTATCTGTATATCAAAACAGAAACAGAGGGTGGTGGTTATGACTAACTTGTGATCACCTAGAAGAGGGTGATGGAGGTGCTCACGGCGGCAACACCAGCAATGGCGGTGGCGCCTGTGCTCGGCGATGGTGGTGGCAGCGATGGTTTGAGCAAAGAAGAAGGAGGTCAGGAAAAAGGGAGAGGTTGGCTACAGATGACAGAGGGAGAGAGTGGAGATGGATGAGGTTTTTGAAGAGGATGCCTCATTTTTTAAAGAGAATAGGAGCAAGAATTCTAGGGATAGGATCCCAAAATCTCTCCCCTCGATCACATCTTCTGTTAAAGAGCTAATCCTAATAGATTATGAATTATCTCATATTAAATCAACTCTGATTTTAATTATTACCATAATACCTTATTGTTCTCATTTTAATTCCATACAGAAAATATTAAAGTAAGGTGCTGATTTTATTTCCTCATACAGCTTAATATAGTAACTCTTTTATCATAACATTTTATATTTTAAATTTTTATACTACTTCGGTAATTTAGTTAAAATTCCCTTTTTTGTTTTTAAAATAACAACGTTTATCCTTTTAGGAATTATACAGATATCTTTCTATTTTCCTTTATTTCTTTCTCTTTTTGTTTCTTCTCTCTTTATTTAATTGGTATTAACATAATTAATTTATTCCATCAATTAATTACCTTATTAATTAGTCAGTTTATTTTAATTAGTTACTTTATTACTTTATTTTAAATAAATAAATAAAATTTTATGCCGAATTTTAAAGGTTGAGTAAATGGAGTAATAGTGAAGTTGTCCAAGGCTTGCATCTTATATATCTAAGTTCACATTTTACCAAATATTTATCTCATAATCTTATATTACAACCAGTGAAAAGCCCTAATTGACCCAAAAAATAGCATAATTTGATAGAAAACATAGTTGTTGAACTAAGTATGGTCTCGCTAAAAAATCTTCAGTGCTTAGCATTCCTATCATGAGACTTATTTATCATTCATGCTTAGCGTTTTTCATCTACAAACATGTGCAATCATTCTTGTTTTGTCTATATATCCTCTACTTGCACATAATGAGAGTATATCTTTGCACATTTTTTGAGAGTTTTACTTGTTGAGTGCATTGACTATGAGTTTTTGAGTTGAAGCATGGTTCAGATAGAGATTCTGGATAATGCATTATTTTGATGTCAAAAGCATGTTTATGATGACTACCCAACACACACACGTTGAGTTTGAGTGTGTCTGTGGATTACATTTTTCATTCTTAGATGGTTATAATGTGGGTATTGCTTTGAATTAAATTATCTTATACATGCATTAGTTTGATAACCAAATACAAGGGTATGACATGGCTTGAGAATTGGTGTTCAGGGTAGTTCTTTTTCTTATTGCTTTGCTCGAGAACTAGCAAAGCGTAAATTGGGGTGTGTGATGTGTACTTAATTGTACACATCTCAGCCTTTAACAAACTTTTACTTGTCTATTTTTTTAATATCTTTATTTATTTTTAGTGTTTTTTTGTTATTTCAGGATAAAATAAGCAAATGAATAAAAAGGGGTTAAAACATAATTTTGGAGAAAGGCTTTGTCTGGCCATCCAGACGAAAATTTCCAAATTGCAACATTTTAAAATTTGAATAAGCAAGTTGGAAGAAAATATAAAAGGGGCAGATTAGGTCAAAATGGGAGAATCATTCTAGAGAAAGATGGAGAATATTAAAAGAGGAGGCTTTGAAGATCCATCTATGGAGTTGTCTTTGAAGACTTTGAATTCTATTCCAACCATAAACGGCTAATCGTCATATCTAGGGTATAGGTGGAACTCTAGCCAAGTAACAATATTTTGCATATGGTTTTTGTCACACCCCAAGTTTGGAGTCGTGACCGGCTATGGATCATGGGCTTTAACCCACTGAACCAAGAAAGCCTATCCAATTAATTAGCTACTGTGTGCTAATTATTATTCAACTTTTACAAGGTTTTAAACTATTTGAATATTTATCATTTTATTTCATAGGACTAAATCGCCCGTCCAAAATCATCTCTAGAATCAGGGGCAAACCGCCCAACATACTGACAAATATGTCAGCCAACAACGGGGGTGCAACAGGCCAAAAATAGATGAGAAGTCATCTAATAATGTAATGAGTGATCTAAAAGTCATCAGTGTACAAAGTGATCTAAATGCGGAAGAAAATAGTAAAATGAAAATGAATCCTAGAGGTCGTATGTAAAATCCCCCGTAGAGCTCAAGACTATCACATGCCACGTCACAGGAAACCTGAAAATGTGGGAGTAAACTCCATCAGCAATGCTGGTGAATAAAGTACGGATAGTAAAGTACAGTTCTAAAGTAGGGATTAAAATAACTGATAACATAAAATATCATGGTAGTGCTACACAGTATAACGAAAAGAGATGAATAACTCAACCGACAACTAACAGTTCAAACAGTTAAATTCTTTTCTTTTTCTTGTGACAACAAGTCATCCAAAAATATCTAATAGGATAATATATAGTCCAATAATAAAAACTGTGCATATTGACATATGCCAACAACATAAGACTGTCCGAAAGTAGAATCCGTGCATATCAAAATATGCCAACGACATAAGAATATCCAACAATAAAAACCGTGTCTAACAACATGTGCCAACGAAATAAAAAAAATGCCCAACAAAATATAATATAAGTAATGGTGTACGATATGAGCATGCAATGATATGGGAAATAACCACAGGAACAACATCCCGGGTCATAGTAATAATAAATGCCAACAACATATACTCAGGGCTGCCTCGGCCCATTGGATCCAACATCGAACAGGAGTCACCTCGGGATGGCGCCTGAGTCTTTTCTCACTGACGATTCCAGTTCAGGTCACCGGACCCCCGAACTGTTCCTTGAACCGTTGAGCGACAAGAGTCACCACAGAATCAAACCGGTATTTTCTCTTGTCGGCCAGAGTCACCTTCGTAGAGGACTTTCCCCTGGACTTCATAAAGTCCCAGTCTACAACAGTATCGCACCAATAGATGATCAAAAAGTATGTTTTTGTTTTACAGTTAAACAGTGCTACCAAGAGTTTGAATTAACAAGCTACTACAGATGTTATATTGCAGTTAAGAAATATTTTGAACACACATAAAGTCTAACTAAAAACATAGATTATACATGAAGTTGAAAAACATTTGTTCCAAGTATAATTTGTTACATTCAAATAATTCCTACCATGATTTGTGAAGAAAACTAACATAGGTCATACATTGCAGTTAAAAAGTGATTAAAATACACATAAGGTTTACCTAAAACATTTAGGGGGAATGAGAAATTTAATTGAAAATACGTAGCGCACAAACACTCACCTGGTGTGCATGAAGAAATAAATGAACGAAGTCACTGACTAGCCAAACGTGGGCTACATCAACCTTGTGCAGATGGAAGTAGGCTCCGCCTACGGCTATAGTGATATCACTTGATAAACCAGTCGTTTCCCTCACGGTAGAACACATACACCTTCACAGCGGGAGCCATGACTGACCCAAGAACAGATACCCCCTTCTCTCTCTTCAACAGATTCCAATTCAATAGAATACATCAAAGACCCTAATTCTAGGAAATTCTAAAATAATCAGGGAAAAAAAAAAGTAATCAACCAAACACCCCTTTGAAACACGGTCCACTTATTCAATCTTCAGGTCATATGGATAATTAAATGAGAGATATGGATGATCTTTACAGCTAAGTCATGTGCCTTCATATAAAAAGCCGAATTTGATGCCACTAACCAACCCAACAATCGTCCAAAACAACAGAAGCAATGACCCAACCGGCATGGACAATAGTTCTGAAAAAGGAAACGCACAGATCACGACAACCCCATGACCGGCTTTAACATGTAGAGTAAGTGAAATTCGAACTTCGGGTTACCGACACAAACAA
>JAUTBS010401759.1:0-10137 GCA_032361285.1 Aequorea victoria | reverse complement strand
AGACTTCTCAATGTTGTAGTCCCCTCCATTGCATCATTCGGCCCGATCGTTCATCACTCGTCCCTCAGTAAGCCATCTTTTTCTTCTGTACTTGAGCTCTTTTTCTTTTTAGCTTAGGCACCATTAGAGTTCTTCATTGTGTTCTTCATTTTTTGTAACATTTCTTTGAACGTTTCTTTGGTCTTGAGTGTTTGAACGTCTTGATCTTGGTTTGGGTACAATTTTATGTTCTTCGTTTCTTCGGCTCTGGTTTGGGTACCATTTTGCACGTCTCTTTGGTCTTTATCTTCAAATCTCTGTTTCTTTGCAAATTTGGTATTTCTCTTCGAAACTCTATTTCTCTACAAATTTGGGTCCTTTTTTGGGTTTTGCACGTGTGCCTTTCACTCGATCTTGATTTCTTCAGCGTAGCTCAATCTTTTGTTCGGCCGAGCTTTTCCACTATCATGGGTAAGTTTCAAAGCAGGTGCTCCACCAGCTCAGCTATAGCCGACTTTCAGAGGGAGTATAATATCCCAAAAAATGTCGTTCTAGATCTTTATGACCCTAGCTCGGTCCAGAGCATGGTCGGCCATAATTTTATGGCCTTCCCCATCGAGAGTGGGGTTCGCTTTCCCCTTATACCCCTTCTCCGGCACATGTTGACAGATTATCGGCTTGCACCATACCAGGTCTCGGTCAATTTTTTTTGAGTTGTCATGGGGGTGGCCGAGATCAATCGTAGAATAGACATTGATCTCGACATCCCCGAGATCTTCCACTGTTATACCCTTACCCATAATAAGGACATGTCCACCCACTAGCTCCGCTTTCAGACTCGTGCGGTTGAGTTAGTCACTAAGCTACCGGACTCGAATAAACATGCTGCCAACTTCCTCCTCGTTAGCGAGAATTTTGAGTACGACCCCGGGGAGTAGAGAAGGCAAGTGCCAAGACTCGAAGGCATCCCATGTCAGTTTCACCCCTTCCGTCGTTACCTTGTATTTCTCTTATTATATATGTTATTTTTTATGGCTATGCTAATTGTTACTTCAGTTTATACAGATGGCGACCTCACTACTCGTCGAAAGAACTAGGCCAGGTCAATCCTGATTAACCAAGCACTCACACTCCGACATTGTGACGCTCCGTATCTGCTCTGGTACGAGTCATCTTACATCCATACGCTCAGAAAAAGAGTGCGCTAGGATCCTCTATCACCGATGACGATGCCGAGAGTCCCAAAGATGTGGGATCTAAGTGGAGCTATGCTCAGTTTTCCTGCCTCGTCTACCACCAGCTCATCCAGCCGAACACCTCATTCTTTACAGCCTACCTCGGCCTCTACAGCAGTCGTGCCTTCTTCCCAACGGACACCTCCTCCCTAGGCCATGGAGATTTGGCCCAGTGATGTTGATGCTCCATTATCCAGGAGAAAGTGTCTGAAGAAGACACACTCCTCAACAACCAAGGTGGCCGACCTCACTGTTACCTGGCCTCTCAAAGATCCTATCCATCTGGACTATGACGAAGTCGTGCTAGCATGGGAGCCAAGATTGGTCCACGATAGCCAATTGATAACGGTCGAAATGAGATCTTCTGGCCTGCCTTCCATGTCCTATGCTCTCTCTAAGGCCCTCCTCCTTCCTAAAGACATGGAGGACCAAGCCAAACGAGCCGATGGTATGCTCGTAGCCTTAGCCATCCATGCCAGAGTTTGATTAAGAAGACCTCATCTCTCTCACTTCTGGTGTAGTTCAATTTGTTTATATCTTGTACTTGTTCTCATCTTTTATTTGTGCAGAGCTTGCAAGACCTACACTTGTTGCTTGATCGGCTTGACAATCTCAAGATAGCTAATAATCACATGAGCCACCAGCTGGTCGTGGTGGAGAGAATGTGGGTTGAGGCTGTTATGGCCTTAGAAAAGAGAATAGTCGAGGCCCAGGATACTGAGGATACATTCGCCCTCATGGAAAAGGAGATGGAGGGTGCCCGAGCTAAGGAGGCCAAGATGGTTCAGGCCCTGCTCAAGGTCGAGCCGATCTGGAGGCGCTGAGGCTGGTTCAAGCTGAGTTGGAGACCCTGAAGCAAGTTCATGCTGACATGGAGGTGACTCAAGTGCAGCGCAAGGACAATGCCTGGTAGAGCAGCTACGATGCCAGTGCAGAGATGATAGTTGCCCAAGTTGGCACCGTGAAGGATGAGCTCACGCAGAGTGGTTGGAAGGCCATCCTAGCTCGTTTAAACGTGGATGAGAGCTCTCCTCTCTGGACTAAGATGCCTCTCCGTAAAGGGAGATCTAACCATCATAGCTATTGATCCTCCTACTCTGCCTTTGTCTGATTCAGAGTTCGCACATGCTGAAAACCCAACAACCGAGCTTTAGTCTGACTAGGCCATGGACCCTCCTACTGAGCTACAGTCTGACCCAGTTGCGGTCCCTCCTGCCGAGCATACCTCAGCGTAGACTAGGTTTTGTTTTTGTTTTTCTTCATTTTGTTACTTCAGAGCTCAGCCATTTCCTTGTACAGTCGTCTCTGCTATTGTAGCCTTCGAACATAATTTTTGTTTTAATGACAGGGAGACTTTTGTCCACATTCCATCATGCTTTCATGTGTTCGCTTTCTATTTTTATACAATTGAATAAATTAACAAGTGATGACACTTTTGGTGCCGAGAACTCATTAGCTCGGTTAACTCATATCAACCAACTCAAGTAAACTTGCATGTTTGAGCACCTCATTTGGTGTAGAGAACATAGTAACTCGATTAACTGACTCGAGAAGATTTACACAAGTGTTGAGGGTGTGCTTGGGCCGACTTCTATGGTATCTTGATTAACATATTTCAATCGAACCGAGCAAATTTCCTTAGTGTTGAGAACGTGCTTTAACCAAGAACACGGTATCTCGGTTAACATATTTCAATCAAACCGAGCAAATTGTCTATGTATTGAGTCCTCTTTGAATTTTGAGAGCGTCGTAGCTCGGTCAACTCATTTTAGCTGACTCGATGGGATTTGCACAAGTGTTGAGGGCGTGCTTAGGCCGATAAAACGGTATCTTGGTTGACACATTTTAATCGAACTGAGCAAATTCCCTAAGTGTTGATGCCCTCTTTGTGCCAGAGAATGAATGGTGCCGACCTTTTGCTTTTATAGAGTAACTTTTAACAAGTTTTGAAGCCATGTTTTTAGGGCCGCGAACATGACGTCTCAGTATATATCACGGACCGTATTTGACAGAACATTGCATTGTTTCATCGTGCCGTGTGACAATAGAGCCTGGTTTTTGCTATATGCCAAGTTGTTTGAGCCGGCCGCTGGGTCATTCGAATCCGAGAGTTTTCGTACTCCTGTTAGGCTGAGTTGTTCAAGCTAGCTGCTGAGTTATTCAAACCTAGGAGTTATTCGAACCTCCTATTAGGCCGAGCTATTCGAGATGGCTGCCAAGTTATTTGAACCCGAGAGTTATTCAAACTCCTGTTAGTCAAGCTATTCGAGCTGACTGCTAGATTATTCGAACCTGGGAGTTGTTCGAACTCTTGCTTGAATGAGCTATTCAGATTACGCATCATAGGTGGAAATACTTTTATTGATAACTTCTCATTGGTTACATGGCTCAGCCAAAGGGGATTACATTGTTAGTGGAAGAAAGATCGTAGATTGGCTTTGTTCCACGACCTAGAAATATCTTTGTCGCTGGCATCCTTGAGTCTGTACGCTCCCACTCCTGCGATGGCCTGAATTTTGTAGGACCCCTCCCAATTTGCGTTAAGCTTGCCTTTTGAGAGTACCTTCGTGTTTCCCATAATCTTTTAGAGTACCAGGTTCCTTGGCGAGAAGTTTCGGGGCATGACCTTATTGTTGTGCTCTTTGGCCATTTCTTGCTGATAGGCCTAGAAATTGAGGAGGGCGGTCTGCCTTCGCTCCTCGGCTAGGTCCAAGTCTCGTGCTAATATTTCATCATTGCCTTTTGGAGTGAAAAGGTCGGTTCTCATTGTCGGGAGGCCAATCTTTAGGGGAATTACCATCTCGGTTCCATACATCATAGAATAGAGAGTTTTCCCCATTGACCGTCGTGGTGTCATTCGATAAGCCCAAATAATATTGGATAGTTCGTCCATCTATCTTCCATTCGCTTTTTCATGTCTCTTCTTTATGCCATCAAGGATGGTCTTATTTGACACTTTCACTTGTCCGTTGCACTGGGAGTAGGCCAGTGTTGTGTTGTAGAAACACACCCCTAATTCGACCAGAAAGGTCCAGAATAATCTCCCGTCAAACTGGGTGCTGTTGTCAAAAATCAGAGCCCTTGGAATTCTAAAACTCGTGATGATATTTCTCCACACAAACATTTTCACGTCAACTTCCCTAATATTGGCGAGAGATTCGGCTTCCACCCACTTGGTGAAGTAATACGTAGCCGTGATAAGGAACTTATTGTTATTCACTGCTCTTAGGAGAGGTCCCACAATGCCGAGGCCCATTGAGCAAAGGGCCATGGTCTGACAAGAGGCATGAGCTCCCCGGCTAGTTGATGAATCATGGAGGCAAACTTTTGACATTTTTCACACTTTCGGACATATTACTGGGCATCTTTCTACATGTACAGCCACCGATAGCCCTGTGTTATCGCTCTGTGCGCTAACGACCTACCCCCTGTGTGGCTACCACATATGCCTTCATGAATCTCAAATAGGAGATCCTCTACCATACTCGGGTGCATGCAGAGAAGGTAAGGATCGGTGAATGACTTTTTGTACATTTTTCATTGGGAGACAGCCAAAACTAGGCCGCCTTCAAACGAATCTTGTGTGACTTCCTTTTTTCGGTTGGAAGGTGCTCTTTCTTGAGAAAAGCCATGATATGGTCCATCTAATTTGGCGATAGGCTTGCGGGGAGAACCTCTTCCAGATAAGGCTCTGCCTCAATGCTAGATTTTGTCAAAATTTCCACCATGATCTATCTTTTGTAGCTAGAGATGATTGTCATGGCCAGGGAAGCGAGGGCATCAGCGTGGTTGTTCATCTCTTGGTTGACCTGCTCAATCTTGAAGGCTATGAACCCTCCAATTTCCTCTCTCACCTTTTCTATGTATTTGGTTATTCTATAATCTCAGGCTTCGTATACTCTTATTAGTTGATTGACCACCAAGTGAGAATCACTGTGTGATTCGAGTTCTTTAACATGAAGCTTTCTCGCCACTAGAGGATGGCCAAGAGGGCTTCGTATTCAGCCTCGTTGTTCAAAGCGTGGAAGTCAAGTTTTAGTGATTGCTCAATTACCACCCCTCTGGAAAAGTCAGGACGATGCCGGCTCTTGTACCCCAGTTGTTCGATGCTCCATTGACTTGGAGTCTCCAGGCTTCTCCTGAGAGTGTTTTCCACGCCTCAGGGGGATTTGCCTCCTCAAGCTCAGTAGTCAGTTACTCGGCTACCGAGCTTGTGAGGTCTGGTGGGGTAAACTCTGCGATGAAATCATCCAAGACTTGTACTTTGATGGCCGTTCTTGGTTCGTAGTTAATGTGGTGCTCGTCGAGCTCTATGGCCCATCTAAAGATTTTTTCTATTAGGTCGGCCTTGCCAAGTAACGCTTTCAGAGGATATTCGGTGAGCAATGTGATGGGGTAGGTCTGGAAGTATTGGTTCAACTTCCTCGAAGCCATGACTAGGGCGTAAGCCAACTTTTCCAACGGCAGGTACCTTGTTTCGACATCCAAAAGAGTTTTTCCAACATAGTAAACCGGATGATGATGTCGATCTTCTTCTTTTACCAGCACTCCACTTACTGCATGTTATGATACAGCCAAGTAGAGATACAATACTTCTTTCGTAATTGGGGTAGATAGGAGCAGAGGTTCGGCCAGGTATCACTTAAGCTCGTCTAGGGCTGCGTCGGCCTTCTTCCATCCACTGGAAGGTCAGGTTGCGCTTCAGGGCTTGGAAGAAAATGGGCATTTTTCCAAGGAATGACTGATGAACCGATTTAGTGTCACGGCCATCCCTGTTAACTTCTGAACGTCTTTGACAAAACTGGCCCTCTGCACAGCCTGGATCGCCTAAATCTGGTCTAGATTTGCCTCAATACCTCTATGTGTTACAAGGAATTCGAGGAACTTGCTCGACCCAACGCCAAAGGCGTATTTTGATTCGTTCAACTTGAGCTTGTGCTGCTTCAAAATGTTAAACATCTCTTGAAGGTTGGCCATATGGTCTTCTTTTTGCTTGGATTTTACCACCATGTCATCGATGTAGGATTCCATCATTTGGCCCAACAGCCCTCCAAATATCCTGGTCACCATCCGTTGATAAATGGCCCCTGCATTTTTTAGACCGAACGACATAACCTTGTAACAATAGGTCCCTCGCAGGGTGATGAAGGCAGTTTTCTCCTAGTCGGGGTCGTGCATAGCAATCTGATGGTACCCTCTGTAGGCGTCCAGAAAGCTCATGCGAGTGTGTTCGGCCGTTGAGTCTATGAGCTAATCAATCTTGGGAAGGGGGAAGCTATCTTTCGCATAAGTTTTGTTCATGCTTGTGAAATCTATGCATACCTGCCATTTTTTGGTCTTCTTCTTCACCACCACTGTGTTCGATAACTAGTCTGGATAGTTAACCTCCTTGATGGCATTGGCCTCTAAGAGCTTCGTGACTTCCTCGACGATGGCCTTGTCGTGTTGCAGGGTCGATCTTTGAATTTTTTGCTTCACGGGTCTAAAAGTCAGATTCACATTGAGCCGATGGCAAATGAAGGAGGGGTTGACCCCTGGCATCTCGTACGACGTCCAAGCAAAGATCTAAAGGTTGTCTTTCAAGAATGCTATCATTTCGGTCCTCTCCTATTCCGTTAAGGTTGATCCCAACAGAAAGAACTTCTCAGGTTCAGTGTCATTGATGGGGATCATCAAGAGGTCTTCTACGGCCTTTCCTAATGCCTCAACACCTATTTTGCTAAGGTTGAGCCCAACAGAAAGAACTTCTCAGGGTTAGTGTCGTCGATAGGGATTGTTAAAAGGTCTTCTATGGCCTTTCATGATGCCTCGACACCAACGTCCTCCAGGATGGGTTGATCTAGAACTTCTACCAGTTGCACTTGCCATGTGGTCCGTTTTAACTTAAGCGTGACAATAAAGCATTTCTTTGAGGTGACTTGGTCCCTGTAAATGACTTTGATCCCTTATTCCACAAGGAACTTCATCATTTAGTGGTAGGTGGATGGCATGGCCTTGATTTCATGTAGCCAAGATCTACCGACGATGGTGTTATATGCAGAAGGCACATCTACCACCAGGAAATCTGTCTCCACGATAACTGAACCTGCTCGCACAAGCACCGTGACCCTTCCTAGGGGCCAGACTAGTTATGAATTGAACCCCACCAATGGGGTGAGCGACGGAGTCAAATCCTTCTCTCCGAGGCCAAGCTTCTTAAAGAGGTTGTAATACATAACCTCGACTGAGCTTTCTTGGTCCACCAGAATCCTCTTCACATTGAACCTGGATAGGTTCAGGGTTACTACCAATGTTTCGTTGTGGGGGTGTTGGACTCATTCCAAGTCCTCTTCGGTAAATGAAGTCTCGGTGCCTCCGTGCCTCGATCTCGACCTCTTGCCCGCTTGTACCTACATTATCGTTTACTGATGTCGGGCCTTCTGCATTCTTCCCATCAGTCCGTTCCTTTCGCTATGATCCATCACACCATGGATAATGACTATTTCACCCTATCTTGCTCGACTATAGGGGCCACCCTTCTATTCTATTGTGGAGCCTTTCTCTAGTTCGGCCCTTGGTCTGCTTGCTCATATACATACTCCTTCAAGTGTCCCTGTCGCACCAGGTCCTCAAGGTGCCTTTTAAAAGAATATAAATCTTCTTTTCGGTGGCCCACCTCCTTGTGGTAAGAACACCTCCATCGAATCCCATCTCTAACGACAGCTTTGATAGCGACCTCTAATATTTTGGGCGGCGATACAAAGTACAGCTTGTCCCTTATGCGAGAGAGGATCTGATAGATTGATTCTTTGAAAACTGTGTTGATCGCGACCCGCGTGTCGTTGTATGCCCTGTCCTGCCGTCCAAACCGATTTTCTCGGTCGAAATCCTGTTTAAGTCTTTTTTAGGGGTTCTCTATCCCTTTGGTACTAGGCCTTTTAGGGCTTACCGCACCTTCCGCTTCGATACTTCCAACATCTTCTTCTTTTTGGATGTACTGCTCCACTTTCCATATTAAATCCTCAATTTTTTTAGGCGGCTCCATTGTTAACGCACCACTCAGCTCACTCCCGTACAACAGGTTGAGTCTGAACGATGCCACCGCTAACTCCTCGCTGCAACGGTCGATGTCGTTATAGGTCTCCCAGTACCGACATGCTTAGGCGCGCAGTGTCTCCCTTTTCCCTCTTCTTAGGAAAAGTAGTGAATCGATGTCCTTCTGGATTTTTACGCACGTGACAAAATGGTCTTTGAAAGTCATGACCAGCTCACCCTAGCTGTCGACAGAAGCTACCGGGAGTCTGTCGAACCACATTAAGCCAGTTTTTCCTAGACTGGAGGGGAAAACCTTATACATGAGTGAGTCATTCCCACTCTACAATGTCATCATTTGTCGGTAATCACTGATGTATGAGTTGGGGTCCATCTTTCCATCATAAGAAGTAAATTTGGGTAGGGATAAGCCTTTCCACAGCACAAGGGACTCTATCATGCCCAAGAAGGACGTGGTAAGGAATTTGCACATCACAACGGGAGAGCTCGGTCCAGGGAATGTATTATTAGGTGGGGGAGTCTGTACGCTCGGCTCCTTTCCCCGGTTATTTGGTTTCGACGTCGCGAAGTAACAACTTCGCTCTGTCTCTCCTTCTCTTCCACCGCACTTTTAATCTTTGCTCGACATTTTTTCTGTTCTCCTCCTTGTGAATATATCCCTCAAATTAGGGACACGTCGGGATGAACAAGTCTCACTCCTCCATTTTACGTATCAATGGTCAGTATTTTTGGTTGAAGGGACATAACTGCTCCATTCGTTGCTTCTGGTGCGAGCTCTGGGTGGATGTACACCCTCTTTCCATGCGCCTCATTCCTTCTCTAGAGCTGGTGTGAGGCTCCTCCTTGCTGGGGAAGGTAGCTCCTTCCTGTGCAATCTGGAATGGAATTTGCTTATCATTCCCTCACCTCCGGGGTTTCTTCCCTAACTTTTTACCTTTAGAGCCGCTCTTAACTAACCGATCTCCTCCCGCATGGCGTTGAGCATGGTTTCTTTGTCTAGATCATCTTCTAGTCGCCTTTGAGTTTGATATAGGGGCCTCTTGCCCTGTTGCTTCTCAAATCTTTTCGTGGTGAGTTTGTTGACTACGCTACATTCTCTATCCGACCGATCGTCACCCCCTTTTGAGTTTGTCTTAGAAATGGATGCCATGAACAGTGGTTAGGCTTTTCCAGTGAGTTTGCACAGACGGCGCCAAATATACGAGGGTAAATCCGTAGGGTGCAAATAACTGAATGAAAATCTTCATCGGGCCGCTCCAAGTTTCTTATGGTAGACCTACAAGAGAGAACGAATGTAAATTACCCGGAGGGGTGCTTGCCGGAATTCCCCTCCGACTGTTAAGTTAGAGGTAAAAGAAAAGACCGGACCAGGGTATGCATGTAAGAAAATTAGGATTTCAGGCGTTGATCTGAGCTTAAATTGTCACATTTAAGCCTTTTAATTAATATTTTCTATCCTCATTTTATCTATTTAATAAGTGTTTTAGTATATTTTGTGTGCAGAAGCAAATAGTCGAACATATGGCGAGAACAACGTCAAAAGTAGGAAATAGTGCAGAAAAGAGGACAAAGTTCCCAACTCCATGGATTTTAAGATATGATAACTCACAACTAAAGAGCTAAAAAATACAACAAAAGACTTACGGTGATCAAAGTCAGGTTTCTAATGAAAGTATGTTGCAATCGGGTGAAGGAAATCAAAAAAAAAAATTAAAAACCATTGGAAATCAAAATATGCACACTATTTTCTCCATATCTTTTTCTGTATTTGAAATTCTTGTATGAAGTTAAAATCATTGAAAAGAAGACATTCGGGGCTTCAATTTAGACACAAGAATGACCCTATTTGAATTCTGAATGATTAAGTTATGTTCGTTTGAAGTTGGAACAC
>JAUTBS010401748.1:0-10137 GCA_032361285.1 Aequorea victoria | reverse complement strand
TAAGTGTTAACTCAAACACTAAAATTATATGTTAATAAAATTAAATTGTTAATAACCTTGTTGGATGAAAATTTAATTATAAGTTGTAATTAATTAATAATTAACTAATAAATCTAAAACCGTTATAAAATAAATTTAATTAGATTAAAGGATCCATTTGGGGCATCAGTTCAAATAAAATATTAAATTTAATAATAATTTAATTAAACCACAAACAAAGATTAAAATCCTAATTAATGGGTAAGGGTTCGTTTGGATAGTTAGACTGTTATATGTACTTGTTGTTTATTGGTGGTTTGTACGTTTTATCATTCAGGTTGACATAGATTACATCTTTGCAATTTCATTCATTTCTGCGAATATTAGGTGAGTGATTGTATGCTACGTATTTTAATTAAAAATTCCCTTATCCCTCAACTGTTATAGTTAAAAATTATTTATGCTTTTAAATTCTTTTTAACTGTAATATATTAACTGTATTATCTTTTTATTACAAAAATTATAGTAGAACTATTTAAAAATAATAAAATGTTTACTCATCTATTATGGTGCGATATCGATGTATGTATTGGGACCATGTGAAAGTTCAGGAGAAAGCCCTCTACGGAGGTGACTCTGGCCGCTAGGGAAAAGACCGGTTTGATTTCATGGTGACTCTAGTCGCTCAACAGTTTAAGGGACAGTCCGGGACTTCCGGTGACCTGAACTGGAATCGTCAGTGGGAAAAGACCGTGCGCCATCACGGGTGACTTTTGTTTGATGTTGGATCCAACGGGCAGAGGCAACCCCGAGTTAAAAGAAAAGGCATTGATTACTTATATACCCAGGATATTGTTCCTGTTGGATGGTTTCCCCTATTTGTATGATTATATCGTTACACCTGTATTGTCAGACACTGTTGGCATATATGTTATGCATGGATTTCTATGGATATATCTCTGTTGTGAGGTTTTGAATGTGGACACCTCTGATGTTCAAGAATGAAAAATATATATAAAAAAATATTTTTTTAAAGAAGAGAGTGTTTGGGTGTGTGTTCACCCATTTTATGCATACTGTTATTACCTTTGCCATGATTATGTCCCATTTATCAGCATATTTTATCACATGTTTTAGAACTGTATCTTACTATGCGTACATCATTCACCAGCATTACTGATGTAATATTCAAACATTTCAGGTTTTCAGTGACGAGGCATGAGATTAGACTTGAGCTCTGCAGGGGATCCGCCACACGACCTCTAGAAGCATTTCATTACATTTATCATCTTTGCTTCCACATCTAACTAATTTAAACATTTGATTATTTCATAATGGATTGTTGGATGACATTGTTGTCAGGATATCATGAGCTGTTTTGCCCAAATTTATGGATATGGTTTTGGATGGGCGATTTAGTCCCATAAATTAAATTATGAATTTTAAATGGTTTAAATCTTATAAAATGAATAATAATTAGCATACATTTCGCTAATTCTCATGTTAGGCTTTCTTGGTTTAGTGCGCCAAGGCCCATAATCCATGGTCGGTCACAGCTCACAAATTGGGGTGTGACAGAGTTATTCCTATTATTGTTGCCCAGGATATTGTTCCTGTGAGATGGTTTCACCGTTTCATTTTATGATCATATCGTACACCATTATTACTATTGTTGTTACTGTTGGACATTATTATGTCATTGGCATATCTTGATATGCGAGGTTTTTGTTATGGACTTTCTGTTGTCTTGTCTAAGATTTTGTGAGTGACTCATCTTGTTATCGAGCTCACCGGAAAAGAAAGAAAAATATAAATATTTTGAAATGCAAAATGTCTGGATGGTGTGTTCATTCCGTTTATCTGTACTGTTTATTACTTCCATGATTATGTTCTAGTATCAGCATATTTTATTCCCTATTTTAGAACTGTATTTTATTATGTGTACATCATTCACCAGCATTGCTGATGGTGTTTTCACCCACATTTTTAGGTTTTCAGTGACAAGACATGAGTTTAGTCTCGAGCTCCGTAGGGTATCTGGCATACGACCTCTAGGATGCAATTCATTTACATTTTATACTTCCGCATTTAGATTAATCAGCATAGTTAACTATTTATTTATAGATTGTTGGATGACTTCATCATCTGGATGTTGGGCTATTTTTTTCCCAGTTTTGATTGTGCGATTTAGTTCCAAAATGTTAATTTATGAATTTAATGGTTTAATTCGGTAATAAGAATGAATAATTGGCATATAGTTAGCTAATTAATTGGTTAGGCTTTCTTGGTTCAGTGGGCTAAGACTCATGATCCATGGCCGGTCACAGCTCCCAAATTAGGGTGTGACAATCACGTTCCGAAACAATGGATACAGGTGAACCATGAAATCTAATAATCTCTCGCACATTTAACTATCCCAAATGATCCAAGGTATGTGTCATCTTAATTGCAATGAAGTGACCTAACATCGTGAGTCGGTCCACTATCACCCAAACTGCGTTGTGTCCATTACGCATACGAGGTAAACCAGACACAAAATCTATCATGATATTCTTTCACTTCCACTCGAGTAGTGGTAAAGGTTGAAGTTTTTCTGCCGATCTTTGATGTTCAATTTTTACTTGCTGACAAGTAAGACACTGTGCTACAAACTATGCTATATCCCGCTTCATGCCATTTCACCAAAAATGCTCTCGAAGATCTCTATACATCTTAGTACCTCCTGGATGAATGCTATACCCAGAACTATGAGTTTTGGTCAGAATCTCCTTCCTTAGCTCACTGCTGGCAGGTACGCACACCCGATCTCTGAATTTGAGAACTACATCGTCACTGATACTGAAATCCTTACCCTATCCTTTGTGAAACTTTTCCACAATCCTCTTACATTGAAGATCATCCTGTTGAACCACACGAATTCTTTCGAGCAAGGTCGACCTCACTGTCAACTGACTACACAAGGTCATTTCTCCTTGTTGCAAAATCTCTACTCCCATTCTCCTCAAATCCTCTACCAAATGATGTTACACTGTTAATGACGCCGAGCTACCTCCTAAAGACTTCCTACTCAAGGCATCTGCCACTACGTTCACTTTTTCCGAATGATAAAATATCTCGACATCGTAGTCCTTCAATAGTTCATGCCATCGTCTTTGCCTCAAGTTGAGCTCTTTCTGAGCGAAGATATACTTCAGACTCTTATGATAGGTGATCTGAGCTTAAAAAGCACTTTTAAGCCATCCAATGTACATTATGTCCTTGAGTCGTTAGTATAATATATGTGTTAGTGGTATTTCCGTGCAGCAACAGGTACAACGAATCAAATAACAAGCATGGTCTAAAAAGCAGATAATGTTGAAAAAAGGTTCGAGGTGCAAATTGCCCAAAAATATCCGAACATTGCTCCAAAATGTCCAGACGTCCTGGAGGAAGAATGGCCACGGGACAAAAATGTCCGGACGCTCGTCACTTGCATCCGGACGCTAAAGCAGCGCTCGAGCGATCTGGATGAAAACGTCTGGACACTTATAATTCACGTACGGACGTTATGAGGTAAATCAGTTTCCAAATCTAAGTCCCTCGCGTGGTTTTTGGGAAGATGATATAAAAAGGAACACAGACGACAGAAGCAAGGGTTCTGAAATATTAGAGTAGAGAATACACGGCGGCTAGGGTTCAAGCGGGAGCGAATGAGAAGATCAAGATGACGTTTCTATCTGGATCAACTTCGTTCTTCTCGTCGATGAGCGGCTAGGTTCATTATCTAGGGTTTCGATAAAACCCTAACTTTTGTAATGTAGTTTTTACTTAGTTTTGGATTGTTTTTCTGTCGGATCATTGGTTGTATAACGATTTTTGATTGATTCTTGTGTTCAAGAATGTTTTATAAATATTTTTCTATCGTTTGATCATTATTCTTCTATGTGATTAGAATAATGATACGTTATACAATGTTCTTCTTCGCCTCAATGAATGTGTATTGTGATAGAATATGCTTGGAGAAGACGAGTTGTACCATGACTCGATTATTGGCAATTCGTGTTAATCTAGATATTTTATGCTGGTGAGCATTTATTTGAATCTTCTTGATGCATCATTAGGGCTTGTAGCCATAATGATGCTTTGAATGATCTATTTGAAAGTATCTAAAACTATTTCAAAATCTGCAATTACTAAGTTAGGATGAATTCGTATACCCTAGGTATCTTTTAATCAGTTTGATTTCAGTTTAATTGCTTTCAGTAGTTTAATTCATCAATCACCTCTTTTTATTTCCTTCTTTCAAATTAATCGTAGAATTAATTAGAAAATAAATAGTTAAGCTTTATTGTCTCTGTGGAACGATATCCGATCTTAACCGCTATTCTACGGAGTAGTTGTTTTTACTCGATTTTAATTAAATATCATTTTTGGTCGTACAAACGACGGATCAGATTTTGGCACCGTTGTCGGGGACAATTATCACGGTTATTTTTTTTTATGATTAATTTTCTTATTAATTCGTAATTAGGATTCCTATATGCAGTATAGTTAAACTTGTCACATTCATTGTTTGGTTCAGGTTACAGTTGAAAGCAAAGGACTACAAAATTACGGCACAACAGAATCGGGTAACTGCTCCATCAGCGCTATGAGTTGAGTTTGATTTTGTCTATTGAGTAAGTAGCCATAGCCAGATAATTAATTTGCATAGTTTTCCTGTTATGCTTTGTCTTTTGAGTTGTATGCATGCATGGTGGACGCTCTTGTGATCCTGTTTTAATTGTACCTGACTTAGAAATTGAACGAACATTTAGAGTTAATAGAGCATCATCTCGTTTGCATAGACGCATAACGTCGCCAAACTCTGTAGTCATGGAACCACAGGATCACCAAATTCTAGTCGATCAACATGCCAAACAGTTGAGGGAGTATTTTACACCCTCAACTTACACTTCCCTATCATGCATACGGGTACCAAATATTACTGCGGTTCATTATGAAATTAAACCCAACACAATTCAAAAGCTTCAATCTTTTTATGGACTTAATGACGAAGATCTGTAAAAATATCTGGATGAATTCTTAGAAGTTTGTTCAACAGTTAAAATTCAAAACTTCTCTGATGAGGCCTTAAAATTACGGTTGTTTCCTTTCTCCCTCAAGGACAAAGCTAAACACTGGCTAAATTCCTTGCAGGGGATTGTGATCACCATGTCGGTAAAACTCCAGCATGAGTTCTTGAAGAAGTATTTCCCCATAGGAAAGACCAATCAGATAAGGTGAGCCATCACATCTTTTGCACAAATTGATGGTGAGCAATTTATTGAAACCTAGGAGAGATTAAAAGATCTCATTAGAAAATGTCCATGCCACGCCGTTCCTAGATGACAGTTAGTGCAATGTTTTTATGATGGTTTATCTGCTCAAAATCGTCAAATGATTGATGCCTCTTGTGGTGGGACATTCATGTTAAAAAGTGAGAATGAGGCGTGGAAATTATTTGAAAATCTCAGTAAAATAGGCAAGGAGGGTTGTATGAGATTAACCAATCTACCGACCTTTCTCTCAAAGTCGATGCCCTAACCTGTAAGTTAGACACATTATTATCTGTCGGGCAGAGTTCTCAACCAAACTGCTCTCAACCTCCTACCTTTCAAGAGGTTTGTGCCTTGTGTTCGAGCCCAGCTCACTTTATAAGTGAGTGCCACTTGACCCAACAGTTTTCTGAGTTTTTTCAGGAACAGGTAAATGCGGCTCAGAGTTTCTCTAGACCGGGGAATAATCCACACTCCAACACCTATAACCCAGGATGGAGAAACTACCCAAATTTTTCATGGAAACCTCAAAGTCCAAATAATAATTTTACTCCATCATCTCAACCATCCTACTCTAACACGTCAAATCCCACATCTTTTCGACCAGTAGCACATCAGCCTTACCAACATCCTACTCCTCCCCCACCACCGCGAAACACGGCTTTTGAGGACAAGGTGTTGCAAGCTCTTCAAGGGCTTGAGGCTAACACTCAACTGTTGCACTCCCACTCTCAATCCATATCAAATTTAAAAACCCAATTGGGTCAAATAGCTAATACGTTGAACCGACGAGAGGATGGTAAATTACCGAGTCAACCGGTAAATAATCCTAAGGGTCAATATGGGATAGACGGCTCGCAAGCTAGTGATACCTTTCACGAGCAAGCAAAGGCAGTAGTGACACTTAGGAGTGGGCGAGAGGTCAAAAGTCAACCAGAGTCAGACTCTAGGAAAAATAAAGAGACGGTCAGCAACCTCAAGAATTCTGGGATTGACAACGCTTCAATAGCTAAGGAGGCCACCCCTCCCGAGTTACATGGTCCATCTGGACCAAAAAGGCTTCCATCATATACACTAAAAGCCCCTTTCCCTACTTGCCTTGATGCCCCATCTCCTTTCTCAAAGAAAGGAGCGTCGATGGAGGAAATGCTCGACTTGTTTAAGCAAGTAAAAATCAATCTTACCCTTCTCGACGCCATCAAGAAAATTCCTTCGTACACAAAATTCATAAAGGACTTATGCACTCAAAAGCGCAAGTCCCGAACTCATGTGACGAAGAAGATCTTACTCACTGAACATGTGAGTTCTATTCTCCAATGTCAGACGCCACCCAAAATGAAAGACCCCGTGATAACTACCATTCCTTGTATTATAGGAAACCATTCTATAGACGGGGAACTTCTCGATCTTGGAGCTAGTGTAAACTTGCTACCATATTCGATTTACAAAAAATTCGGGCTAGGGGAGTTAAAGCCTACCATGGTCACCTTGCAGTTAGCTGATCGATCAGTTAAGGTGCCCCGTGAAGTTATCGAGGATGTCCTTGTCAAGGTAGACAAATTCTTCTTTCCTGCGGACTTCATAGTCCTTGACATGGAACCGGTGTGGAGTGTCAAGAGACAAACCCCTGTGATTCTTGGCCGACCTTTCTTGGCCACGGATAATGCGTGCATTAATTGTAGAATAAAGGTTATGGATGTTTCTTTTAGCAACATGAAGGTGAGGCTGAATGTCTTCAGTGCCTCTCAATAATCCCCAAAGACAGAAGATGATTGCTTTACAATTAATCTAATTGACGAGTTAGTTGAGGAGGCATCACCATACATTATGGCCAACGATCCTTTAGAAGCCTGTTTAGCCCACTTTGGTTTTAAAAACTTTAATATAGACCAATCAGCAGAGGAGGTCAATTCATTATTAAATTCTCCGCCTCTTACGGATTGGGCTCCTTGGAAAGCCAGAGTGGAGCCATTGCCTCCTTTAGCAAGTGCACCAGCCCTCCCTTCTTTGCAGGCTCCCCCAAAACTTGAGTTAAAACCCTTACCGGCGTCACTTAAGTACGTGTTTCTTGGACCTCATGACACCCTTCCGGTAATTATAGCTTCTGACTTGTCATCTGAGCACGAGAATAAGTTACTTACAGTTTTAAAAGAACATAAGGGTGCCATAGGATGGTCTATGGCTGATCTTAAAGGCATTGACCCTTCTGTCTGCATGCATCGCATCCATTGCAAAGAAAATGCTAAGATTTCTCGTGAAATTCAAAGAAGGCTTAATCCAAATATGAAAGAGGTGGTGATGAATGAGATTGTTAAATTGCTAGATGTGGGTATCATCTATCCCATCTCAGATAGTAAGTGGGTGAGTCCAACCCAGGTGGTTCCAGAGAAGTCGGGCATCACTGTTGTGAAGAATGACCAGGACGAGTTAGTCCCCACACGCACAACAACTGGTTGGCGCGTGTGCATAGACTACAGAAAATTGAATTCCATGACTCGAAAAGATCATTTACCGCTACCATTCATTGATCAAATACTAGAACGGCTGGCAGGCCAAGCTTTTATTATTTTCTGGATAGTTATTTAAGATATAATCAAGTGTCTGTTCATCCAGACGACCAAGAGAAAACTACTTTCACATGTCTTTTTGGCACTTTTGCCTATCGGCGTATGACGTTTGGGTTGTGTAATGCACCGATGACTTTTCAACGGTGCATGGTGTCTATTTTCTCTAACATGGTGAAAAAATTTCTCAAAGTATTTATGGATGACTTCTCAGTTTTTGGGATGAAATTTGAGGTTTGTCTCCAAAACCTTGGAAAAGTGCTTCAACGTTGTCGGAAGACAAATCTTATTTTGAGTTGGGAAAAGAACCATTTCATGGTTCAAGAGAAAATCGTTCTGGGTCACATTGTATCCAAGAGGGGAATTGAGGTAGACAGGGAAAAAGTGAACACCATTTCGAAACTTCCACCCCCTCCACTGTTAAACAAATTCGGTCATTTTTGGGGCACACTGGTTTTTACCGGCGATTCATAAAGGACTTTAGTAAGATTTCAAAACCATGATGCGATCTTCTAGCAAAAAATGCACCTTTCATCTTCACAGAGTCCTGCATATGCTTTTACAAAGTTCCGTGACGCTTTATCGTCTGCCCCGATTTTGCAATCACCCAATTGGTCCCTCCCGTTTGAGATCATGTGTGACGCATTCGACTATACTGTCGGTGCAATTTTGGGACAACGGGTGAATAGGATCCCTCATGAAATCTACTACGCCAGTAAAACCTTCTCTGATGCCCAGTTAAACTATACCACTACCGAGAAGGAATTACTAGCAGTCGTATTTGCATTAGATAAGTTATGGTCTTATCTGCTATGATCAAAGGTTATTGTGTTCCCTGATCATGCAGCATTGCAACATTTACTTGCCAAGAAAGACACAAAACCTTGGTTGCTTAGGTGGATCCTTCTGTTATAAGAGTTTGATGTCGAGATTCGAGACAAAAAATGATCAAAAAGTTTTGTGGCGGACCACCTATCCCGTTTCCTGGTAGAGACTTCGTGTGATCTTTTGTTCTTAAAGGACTTGTTTCTAGACGAGCAACTTTTAACAATCACACAAGTTCACCCCCCATGGTTTTCTAACAATGTCAATTACCTTGCAGTGGGAAAGACTCTATCTCATTGGTCAAAGCAAGACCAGGATAAATTCTTTTTGCAAGTGAAATTCTACTTTTGGGAAGACCCAGAGCTATTTAAATACTGTTCAAATCAGATTATTCGATGATGTGTTCCTGAGAGTGAACACCAGTGCATTTTAACATTCTGTCACACGTTAGACTGCGATGGCCCCTTCAGTGCTAAAAACACGGCTACCAAAGTCTTTCATAGTGGTTTTTACTGGCCGACACTCTTTAAAGATGCATATAATTTTTGTAAAACCTGTCTGCGGTGTCAGCAGACAGGGAATGTGTTGCACCGTGACATGGTGCCCATGACACCCATCCTGGTTATTGAAATATTCGATGTATGGGGCATTGATTTTATGGGTTCCTTCCCGCCATCGTTTGGTAATTGTACATCCTTGTGGCGGTAGATTACGTATCAAAATGGGTGGAAGCTGTAGCCACCAAGACTAATGACCACCAGGTGGTGGTCAAGTTCTTGCAGGCGAATATTTTTAGTCAGTTCGGCTTTACACGAGCCATCATTAGTGACGAAGGGATCCACTTCTGTAACAGATACTTCGACACGCTAGTCCGTAAGTACTCTATTACACATAAACTATCCACTCTTTATCATCCTCGGACTAGCGGTCAAGTTAAAGTGTCTAATAGGAAGCTTAAAAGTATCTTAGAGAAGATAGTTCGACCAGATCGAAAGTTGATCTGGGCTTGAATGTACACATTTAAGCCCCTTATCTTATGTTTTCTAGCCTCATTTCATCTTTTTAATTTGTATTTTTATTGTGTTTTGTGGGCAGGAGCAGATAGGCGAACTTGGGGCAGAAAAGAGCTAAAAACAAGAAAAATCAGCATTATACAACACGTCCGGACGTATTTGACCAACGTCCGGACGTAACAAGGCAGAATACCCACTGGAGATTCATGTCCGGACGTGCGTCCGGACGTATGGAGGCAGAAGCCTTACTGGAGTAACACGTCCGGACGTGCGTGACTTACGTCCGGACGTGTGTCGGCGATACAGAAAATTGCTGCTATTTTATTTCGCGAGTTTTAAAGCCGGGGTATAAAAAGAACATTATGATCTGTTCTTAGGGTTCGAAAATCATTGAAGAAAGGTCCCACGGAGGCTAGGGTTTCAAGGGAGAGATCAAAGAAGAAGAGGAGATGGATCGTC
>JAUTBS010401747.1:0-12910 GCA_032361285.1 Aequorea victoria | reverse complement strand
TGATCTCGATATCTAGACGAGTCACCAACATTTATCAAAATAGATATAATTTTCTACGTGATCTCGATATCGCGATGAGTCACCAACATAAAATCTCACACTGGATATCAGAGGTGTCCATAATAATCACATCGCATAAAAATACCAACAGAACATAATAATGTCATCAATAATAATTCGCGCATAAACATGCCAACATAATAATAATAATGGACTAGCGATATGGTCATCAATATGTGTGTGGAAAACCATCAACAACAACCACAGGAACAGCCTGGGTGCAAGTGCCATAAGCATAATACTTGGAGCAGTCTCGGCCTATTGAATTCAATCATCGAACATAGAGTCACCACATGATAGCGCCTAAGTCTTTTCTCTAAGACAATCCAGTGTCAGGTCACCAGAAACCCACAAAATATCTTTTAAACTGTTGAGCAACTAGGGTCACCCAAGTCTCCAGACCGAGTCTATTCCCTAGTTGGCCAGAGTCACCCCATAGGGTCTATCTCCTGGACTTTCTACATGGTCCCAATAGAGAAGTCACATGATCGCTCCATAATAAATAAAAAAAATATTTTATATCATAAAATATTTATACCATGATTATAAGAAGAGAATAACATAACAGTTTTATCTAAAGCGTTTAAACCTATATATTTTCCTGTCAAAGTATTTTTAGGGAATACAAGAATTTGTTTGAAAGATAATAGCATGACAAATCACTTACCTCAAATCCAAAACAAACTCAAAATGAAATAGGAAGCAATGTAGAAATCTTCGTCACCCTGATTATGTAATGCAATACATCATAACCAATAATTAAAGCTAATAAATTAGTTATAGCTACAAAATAGACCATTTTCCCATTTATAAGTTTTAACATTTGGTTTTAGCATTAAATTAATTGTTAATTAATTTAATTTATCATTAAACTGGTGTCCAAACAGAGCCTAATGTTTAATATTAAAACAGGGATGTGTTTTAAGATTTTTCATTTCTGTGAGTCGACCCAAAGGGTCTCTGAGTCGACCCAAAAGGGTCACAGGTGCCCATAAGTCGACACAGTAAGGCTGTGTGTCGACTCAAATGAAAAAGGTATTGGTATTTCATAAACATGCCACTGTGAGTCGACTCAAAGGGTTTGTGAGTCAACCAAAGTCTCTCAGGTGGTCATGAGTCGACACCACAGAGACTGTGAGTCAATCCAAGGTGGTAAGTCACGGTCTAAGGTGGCTGTGAGTCGACTCATGAGGTCTTTGAGTCGACCCAAGCCTCTCAGGTCATTATGGGTCGAGGCAGGGAAGGCATGTGTTGACCCAAAAGCATGAAAAATGCACTATGAGTCGACCCAAAGGATGATAAGTTGACTCAAAGGGTAATAACCCGTGGCATAGACATCATGAGTCGACCCAAAGGTAAGGTGAGCCGAGGTGATTCATCATCAGTCGACTAAGATAGGAATGAGTCGACTCACAGAAGGAGTGAGTCAACACAAGTCTATAGGTGAAGCATGAGTCGACTCAAGGGATTCATGAGTCGACCCATGGAGGTCTAGGAGGGTAGTGAGTTGACTCAAAGGTCTCATGAGTCGACCCAAACCATGGTCTGAGAAATAATCGAGGGTTGTTCTTCATGAGTCGACTCACCCTCCATGTGAGTCGACCCACTGGCAACGGGGTTCATTTTCTACGGCACGTGAGTCGACTCAACCCATGGGTGAGTCGACCCAAAGTTTCGAACCAAAAATTCTTATGACTGAAATTCATGATCCAGGGTCTTTTCTTTCTTTCTTCATGGTTTATTATTCTTATACATCTTATGATATTTTCGAAGGGTATATACATATTTTCATGGCTAATTATATGATATTCTTATACATGAATTTACTAATTATGTATATCATTGTTATATATATGTATTACTATTATACATATATATCACTATATATATATATATATATATGGTTTTCTTACATAAAAACATGGTATATTTCTATATTTATAGGCTCGATTTATTTTAGGGAATAAGTCTTTTTAATTAAGAACTACACAACCATATAACTATGTGATATATGTATATACATATATATTTGTCTTTGTAAAGCCAGAACATAGGGTGGGTAAGACTAACCAGAAAGCACTACCGTGATGATGATGATAATGGTGATGGTGGTACTTGCGGTGGTAAACGCCTACGTCGGTGGTGATGGCTGCGGGGCAGCGATTTTGGGCAGAGAGAACAACCGAGAGGGAGGAAAGGTTTGCACAGAGAGGAATGCTGAGAGAAACTGAGAGGGATGGGTTTTAGAGAGGGAAAAAAAATTCTCATTTATAAAGGGATTGCTTAGCAAAAGATCAGGGATCACATGTCTATCCCATGATTTCCTTATTGAATCTTATCTTCCTAAAACTACACACAACTGTAGCCCATATGCAAGACAGATTTTTTCTTTATTTTATTTCTTTATTTGTCCCATTTCTCACTTATTTAAATACTAATAACATAATTAGGTCATACCATTTATTATTTTAAATTTTAGAATCTTTTATTACTTTATTAAATTATATTTTTGATTAGTTAGTTTATTTTAATTTATTTATTTATTATTCATATTTTCAATAATTTGTTTTAAAAAAAATATACTGGATTTTACATTGTTCCCTCTTAAAATAATTTCATCATTGAAATTAGAATACTAACCTTAAGGAAACAAATGAGGATAATGCTCGCGAATCTTGTCTTTGCGTTCTCACGTAACCTCTTCTACTTTATAATTTTGCTATAACATCTTGACGAGACGAATCTGCTTGTTCCGTAGAATTTTTATCTTTAGTATCAACAATCTGAACAGGTTGTTCTTCATAGGTCAAATCCTCACGAACTCGAAGTTGCTCATAATCCACTACATTCATCGGGCTATAGACGTACTTTCTCAATATCGATACATGAAACACATTATGTACCTCAGTAAGATTAGACGACAAAGCCACACGATAAACAACCTCATCAACACGGTCTAAAATCTCAAAGGATCTAATATATCGGGGACTTAACTTCTCTTTATTGCCAAAGTGAATGATTCTTTTCCAAGATGAAACCTTGAGAAATATCATATCTCCAATTAAAAATTCTAAGTCTCTCCTGCGTAAATCGGCATAACTCTTTTGTCGACTTTAAGCTGCTAAAAGCTTATTCCGAATTGTGACAATCTTTTGAGTCACATTCTCTACCAAATTAGGTCCAATAAGCTGTCTCTCACCAACTTCATACCAACACAGAGGGGACCTACAATTCTACACGTACAATGCTTCATACAGTGCCACTCCCAAACTTGAATGATAACTGTTATTATAAGAGAACTCCATTAGTGGTAACTGATCAACTAAATTACCTTTCCACTCTAAAGCATAAGCATAAGAGAGGAGTAGACGGGAAGATCGAGACCTTCAAAGTTAGGCTTGTTACAAAAGGGTTCACTCAGATGAATGGATCGATTATGAGGAAACCTTTTCACCGGTAGTCATGCTTAAGTCTATCCGAATTCTCTTATCTATTGCCGCATATTTTGATTACGAAATTTGGCAAATAGATGTTAAGATGATTTTTCTTAACGAAAGTCTTGATGAGTGCATCTATATGATGCAACCAGATGAGTTCATAACAAAGGGCCAAGAGCACATGTTGTGCAAGCTTAATAGATCCATTTATGGACTTAAGAAAGTATCTAGGTCATAGAATATTTAATTTGATCAAGAGATTAAAGGTTTTAGCTTTAATCAGAGTCCTGGTGAGTCGTGTGTGTACAGGAAGCGTGACGGTAGCGTGGTCGTGTTTCTGGTACTATACGTGGATGAAATCTTGCTCATCAAAAATGATGTGGATGTGTTATCTTTCGTTAAGGCATGATTGTCCAGTCAATTCGATATGAAAGGCTTGGGAGAAGCTAGTCACATCCTTGGGATCAAACTTATGCGAGATTAGAAACAAATAATATTGGCATTATCTCAGGCAAGATATATCGACTTGATATTAGCTCATTTTAGCATGCAAGATTCCAAGAAAAGATTTCTTTCTTTCAGGCATGGTATCACTCTATCCCAGAATCAGTGTCCTAAGACACTTGAGGAGATAGAGAAGATGAGAGACATTCTTTATGCTTCGGCGGTAGGAAGACTCATTTATGCTATACTCTGCACTAGATCGGATATCTACTTTGCTATTGGCATGGTTAGTATATATCAGTTTAACCCAGAGTAGAAGTACTGGACTGCAGTGAAAAACATTCTCAAGTACCTTAAAAAGACTCGAGATTATATATTGGTTTACCAGTATGAGAATCTAGTACCTTTAGGGTACACAGATTTTGATATCTAAACTAATAAATATTCAAAAAGCTCCACCTCTGGATATGTGTTTACCCAAGGAGGTGGAGCTATAAGTTGAAGGAGTGTGAAGCAATCTTATATTATTGACTCCACCATAGAGGCTGAATATGTGGCAGCCTTTGATGTAGCCAAAGAGGCCGTTTAGCTCAAGAACTTTCTAATGGATTTGAATGTGGTACCATCGGTATGACCGGCTATTACACTTTATCGTGATAATAGTGGAGCGGTCGCTAACTCGAAAAAATTACGAGTTCATAAGAAGAGAAAGTACATAGAGTGTAAGTATTATCTCATCCAAGAGATCATGTAACGTGGAGACGTTGTTGTGTGTTAAATTGTATTGAGGGACAACCTTGCGGATCCTTTTACTAAGGCAATACCAACGAAAATATTTGGTATGCATGTAGAGGGGTTTGGTGTCAAGTGTATGCAGACGTGACTTTGAGTATAAGTGGAAGATTGTTAGGGTTATTTATTAAAAGTCGTGCCTTTTTGTATATTATTTATTATTTATTCAATAAATTACCATTTTAATAAAAATTTAAATGAGAATGAATGCTTATATATTTTATTTTATATTTATGCAATCTCGTCCATTTATTCGTGTCGAGTATATAATTAGGTATGTAGAGTTCAACTTACATACAAAATATCGAATCGTAGGTTCTGACAGAATAATTTTAATTAAAACTCACAGTCTAGATGGAATTTGACAAACCATTGGTAAGAGTGTAATACATTATTTTAGTAGGCTTGTCTTGGCTACGGTGAACGGTTTGAATTTGGCATTCAAAGTTCAGACTCAATATGTTAGTACACTTAGTGTGTACTGAGTAGGATCATCGAGATAATTAATTTAATTTTGACTGTTATAAATTAATTCACACCTCGTATTACTATGTATTGCTTAAGCTCTTAATTTCGATGTATTTATTAGACGCGTGCATTTAGTGTACGGTACTTTGATTCATCAATGGGTGCGACTTCTGTTAAGGTCAACAAGACCGGTGAGTTGGGTACCGGCACTCTGTGTTCGACGGATAATATTATACTGACAGAAATTACATCTAACTCAGGTTGATGATGCCAAACCCTGCAGGTGCATTTATAATCTGACATATCAATAAGTTAAGCAGGAGATACTCAAGGTGTAGAGGTTAATTAAATAGAATTATCAGTATTCTAATTTAGTCAACGGATATTTATGATCTTAAATGTAGAAAAATTTAATTAAGTACTTAGTAATTGAAAACTCGAGACATAATCGAGATAAAGTCAGGAGTTCAGTCAAGACCTTTAGTAGAGTAAGTCTTGACTCGTATAAAAATGAATCTAACTCGGGGACTGTGTAAAACACGAGAATTTTTAAATGGTAAAAAGAATATTTACGAAGAAAATACTTAATAATTTGATTTTTGGACATTCTGAATTTTAACACTGAAGTTAATTTTATTAATTAGAGAAATAAGAACGAAACTCGTAGACATTCTAGAATTGGACGTTGTAAAACCCGGTAATAATTAATAATCTTAAAATTTTATTTTAATAAATAAATTAACTAATTAAAACTAAAATAATTTAATAGAATAATTGGGGTATTAATTAATTTGAACATTTTAATTATAGAATAAATTAATTGATAACATTAATTTAAAAATAAAAAAAAAATTGGATATTCGGAAGTTAATTTTAAAAATTTATTTCAATTTTGGTAAAAGAGAAATATTAAGAGATGGCTGAATTTTTGATATAAAATTGTTCTTATTAAGTTGAGATATTCATGGTAAATGTTTGAAATTTGAAATGGGAATTAGTTAAGGTAAAGGAAGAATCCTAGGATAAGCTTCCTAAAATTTTGGATTTGTTTTCTCTTTTCTCTCCCCCATTCCTCTTTTATCTCCCAGCAATCAACCTCACTCCCTCATCTCTCTCACGCCACTTTTTTTCTCTCTCCCAAACTCCTTCTCTACATCTTCTTCTTCTTCAAATTCCAAAAACCAGCAGCCCTTGTTCTCGCCGAACCACCTACATCACCACCATACTCCGCCATCGCTACCACTGCCGATCATCACCGTTGTGTCATCCATCGTCGTCTTCTTCCACCGGAATATTCATCTCCCTCATCCGTCTCTGTTTATATATATAAGAACATGGATATATATGTATAATGTATATGTATATATAAGAACATGTTTATATATAAATATAACAGATTATTTCACATTTATATAAGAATTTTCGTATTTGAAATCAAGAATCAAACACACACATGTTATGATATACAAGAATATATATATAAACATATGATCATTATATATATATATATATATGAAAATCTAAATCGAATCTTATATGTTTTTAATCGAAAAACTCATGAGAAACATGTTAAATAATCTTATGATGCATAAAAACACAAACTTTAAAGATTGGAATCGAAAACGAACTCGAAAAACTTGATCTTCAAAAACCTGGTTCGACATTCGGGTGAAATTCGTCCGGACGAAAATCACCAAAGTCCGGACGAAATAGGACGGTGACGACCCCTTGGTCTCGGGTTGAAACCGTCTAGACGGTTTTGAACAAAATCCGGACGGAATCAACCAAAGGCTGGCTTTTGACTCCTTTTATTTTAGAGCTTGTTTGTTTGGACCCTAATGTTAAAATAAGTTGTTAATTAATAATGTAAACGCTGAAATCATGTTTTTAATAAAGTTTAATTATTAAAAATATTATCGAATGATAGATTAATTATAAGTTGTAATTAATTGATAATTAAACTTAATAAATCGAAGAACCTTATAAATTAATTTTAAAAAAGTTTAAAGGTGCCGTTTGGGGCATCAATTTAAATAACACATTTTAGTTAAATAATAAACTAGTTAAATCACAAACAATGAATAAAATAAATGATTTAGAATTAATCAATGATTAAATTAACAAACCGAAAATAACGTAACTTAATGATGAGAATAAAGTTAATTTAAATCACAAAGAGGGTTTAACATTAACGGGTAAGAGATCGTTAGATTGTTATATCGATTATCTTTATTGGTTGTTTATTGTGTTGTGCATTTTACCATTCAAGTTGACGTAATTTCATCCTGCTATTTCATTACATTATTTTTGCGGACATAAGGTGAATGGATCATGCTATTATCTTTCGATAAAATTTTTTCATTCCCCAAAAATGATTTTAAAGAAAAGGTTTTTAGTTTACTTCAAATATTTTTAATTTAGAAATTATTTTTGTAAATACTTTAAAAGAAAATGTATGTATTTAAATCTTTTAAATATTTTTGTTATGTATGATATACTATCCTATAAATTTATGGCATAAAAGTTTTAAAGCATGAAAAGAAAGAAGATTATTCTTTTATTTATATATATGGTGCGATTATGAGATTTGATGTTTTTGGAATGTGGAAAAGTTCAAGGGATAGTTCCTCCTCGGGGGTGACTTTGGCCAGTTAGGGAAAAGGTGTTGACCTTAGTTGACTCAACGGTTAAGGGACAGCCCGGGTGTGTCCAGTGACCTTAACTGGAATTGTGTAGAGAATAGTTCCGGGTGTCGATCCGTGGTGACTCTAATGTCAATTTGGATCCAAGGGTCAAGAGACCCCGAGTAAAATGTGGCATTGATACTTTATATATGCACTGGCCGTTCCTGTTGCATGGTTTGATTTATTTCCACTCTTGTTTGAGCATGTCGCATTTACCATATTTTCATGATATTATTATTGATATGAGGACACTTGACGTCCAGTTTGAAAAAGAAAACATATGTGTTTTCAAAGGAAAATGAAAAAGAGAATTATATTTTCAAATGAAAGAAAATGAAATGGTTTGAGAAAGAGATGAACTGAAGGGTTTGTGATTACCCATTTCTTTTATGCTGTATATACCATGTCATGATATGTTATCATATACTTTATTTTATTCCTGTTTTAGAACTGTACTGTACTATCATGATTCTATTCACCAGTTTATACGGATGTTGTATTATAATATTTTCAGGTAGCATGTGAGTAGCTATGTATTTGATGGACTGCTATCGGGGGATCCAATCCTTGACCTCTAGGACATTTTACTATTTTGCTTCCGCATTATTTACTGCATTTTCATATTTACTTTAGTCACTGTTGAGTACATTTTATTATTGATGTTGCGTCATCATTTATGGAGATTATGGGCATGTTTGAACCACTGGATGTGCTATGAGATTTATATTAATTAATTCATGAAATAAAGGAATCTTAATTAGTATATAGACTACTAATTGCATTTTGGATTTCTTGGTTCGTTAGGCCAAGGCCCATGATCCATGGCCAGTCACTGTTCTCAATTCGGGGTGTGACAAGTTTGGTATCAGAGCAAAGTTTTAAAAAAACTTTAAAAATATGCATTGCATCATGTCTAAAAGAGGTCTGGATCCCCAACGTCCTGGTAGTGTGTGTTTTGATTTATAGTCATCATGTTATCTCACACATGTTTTATATTGATATATTGTGATATCTGTGCTAGATGGCTCGCCCTAGACGCAATGTGAGATGTGCCTATGCATCGACTGAAGGTGCACAAGGGGAGAATACTCCGAACCTTACTCTTGTGGTTGAGACCCCGGCGGTTCCAACAGTCCCAGTTGCCCCGGTAGCCCCAACTGTTCCTGTGGCCCCTACTGCCTCAGTTGCTACTGAGACCCTTCAGGTTCTCCAAGCACTGGTGGACATACTTTTCGGGCAACAGGCCCAACCAAGGGCAACTACCGAAGCCAGACCTATGATCATGGATAAAGGATCCGTGTTTGAGAGGTTCATGAAGATTCATCCTCCGATCTTTAATGGGTCAGCCAATCCTGAAGAAGCGGAGTTGTGGAAGTTAGAAATTGAGAAATTTTTTGAGCGTTTGGGTTGCTCTGATGATATCTAGGTATCATTAGTGACCTATGTCCTTCAAGGACCTGTAGAGCATTGGTGGCGCATGGTTAAGCGTCAATTTGAAGAAAGGGAGCAGGAGCTCACTTGGAAGAAATTTTTAGAGCTGTTCGATGACAAGTTCTATCCTATAGCCATTAGGAAGCAGAAACAGATCGATCTCTTGTCAATGGAACAAAGGTCGATGACCGTAGCTGAGTACAAAAAAAAATTTGCAGAGTTATCGAGGTTCGCACCGCAGCATGTCGCGGATGAGACGGACAAGGTAACTATGTTCGAGAGGGGCTTGCGCCCTGCTATCCGCAGCCGTGTGTCAATACTCGAGGCAAAAAATTTGTCTGAGCTAGTGACTAAAGCCCTTCTAGCAGAAAAAAGTTTGGACGACGCACAGAAACACCGAGAATCATAGCCAAAGAGGAATAGAGATCGGAAATTGATCGGGAATCAAAATGGAGGTGGCAATCCTCCCAAGAAGTCACACACTCAAGGCCAGTTCCAGAATCAAAAAAGGGGAGACGTGAAGCAACAGTCTGGGTATCCGTGCAGACAGTGTGGAAAAGTCCACTCTAATGTTTAGTTTTGTGATGGGACACTGAAGACGTGCTTTATTTGTGGTAAGGCCGGACACCTGTCTACTCACTGCAAGAACAAAGAAACAGGAGGACAGAAAGCGTAGAAACCGTTTCAAATTTAGAAACCACCTGCATATATATCTGGACTAGCCCCAACCCAATAAAACTGTCAGGGAGGACAGAGATAGAACAATTACAACAAGCCGCAAGGACAAGGACCAGCTACTCAGGGCCGTGTCTACGCTCTCACTCGCAAGGAGGCTGAAGCTTCACCATCTGTGGTGCAAGATATTATCACTATCTCTTCGGTACCTGCTAAGACTCTTTTTGACTCTAGCACTACACATTCGTTTGCTTCACCGAAATTCTTGCATCGCTTATCTTTCACAATTAAACCATTGGAAGGATACTTCTCTGTGTCCACTCCTGTTGGGGGCACAGTTGTTTTGCACGATATTTGTCATTTGGGAGTTGTGGAGTTGGGTGATAGGTTGTTACCAGTGGATCTTGTTTCCTTACCCATTCGTGACTTCGATGTCATCTTGGGTATGGACTAGCTCGTTAAGCATCATGCAACCATAGATTGTTATTTTAAGAGGGTTATTTTCGATATCTCTGGGCAACCCAAGTTCTTTTTCCAAGGAGACGTGGGGTTAGCAGCCCTTCATGCTAATCGATCGTTGACGAGAGGTTGCGAAGGTCTTTTAGCTTTTGTGCTAGGAACAGGTGTATCTGAGGCAAAGTTAGAGGATCTTTCTGTTGTAAGGGAGTTCCCGGATGTCTTCCCCGAGGACATGCCTGGTATTCATCTGGATTGTGAGATTGAATTCATGATAGACCTTCTTCCTGATACTCTGCCTATCTCTAAGGCTCCGTACAGGATGGCACCGTTGGAGTTAAGAGAGTTGCAAGCTCAGTTGCAAGAATTGTTGGACAAGGGTTTTGTTCGACCTAGCATTTCACTGTGGGGAGCTCCAGTTCTGTTTGTGAAGAAGAAGGATGGATCCATGCGTCTTTGCATCGACTACAGGGAACTGAACAAGTTTATAATCAACAACAAGTATCCGTTGCCGCGCATCGATGATTTGTTTCATCAACTACAAGGAGCACAGGTTTTCTCGAAGATTGACTTGCGATCTGGTTACCACCAATTGAAAGTCAAGGAGGCAGATATCTCAAAGACGGCTTTCAGGACATGATACGGTCATTACGAGTTCTTAGTTATGCCTTTTGATTTGACCAATGCTCCAGCAGCATTTATGGATCTGATGAATCAGGGTTTCAAGCCGCAGTTGGATCGCTTTGTTGTTGTATTCATCGACGACATTTTAATCTACTCGAAAAGCAAGGAGGAGCACGAGGAACATCTGTGGGAAGTCTTTCAAACTCTACAAGAGAAGAAGCTTTATGCCAAGTTCAAAAAATGCGAATTTTGGTTGGACAGTGTTTCCTTTCTTGGTCACATTGTCGGCAATGATGGAGTTTCTATGGACAGCAGCAAGATCGGGGCGATTGTTGATTAGCTGCGTCCAACGTCAGTTACTGAGATACACAGTTTCTTATGTTTGTCGGCTATTATCGACGGTTCGTAGAAGGGTTTTCTCGCCTTGCCCTACCACTTACTAGCCTCACTCAGAAATGAGTGAAGTTCGAATGGACGAACAAGTGCGAAGACAGTTTTCAGGAGCTTAAGTGAAGGTTGACATCTGCACCAGTTCTGGCCCTACCTACCGAATGTGGAAACTTTGTGATTTTCAGCGACGCGTCACACCAAGGTTTGGGTTGTGTTTTGATGCAGCACGGAAAGGTAATAACGTATGCTTCGCGACAGTTGAAGATTCAGGAGAAGAATTATCCTACGCAAGACTTGGAGTTAGCAGCTATCATTTTCTTGTTAAAGATTTGGCGGCATTATCTGTATGGAGAATCTTGCGAGATCTACACCGACCACAAAAGTTTGAAGTACATTTTCACGCAAAATGAACTTAATTTGCGGCAGAGGCGATGGCTCGAGTTGCTGAAAGACTACAATGTGGAGATACTCTACCATGAAGGCAAGGAAAATGTTGTGGCAGATGCGTTGAGCAGAAAATCTTCAGGAAGCAGCATGGCATCTTTGACAGTTCAGCACCAACTTTTAGAAGACTTGCGGAAGATGGATGTGAAACTTCTACGGCATGGGGAGACTGCTTTGTGTTGTCAGTTGATCGTGCGACCGACTTTATTAGAGAGGATCCGTATGGCTCAGCAGGATGACCTACAGTGCAGGAAAATTGTGGACGAGTTGAGCAAAGGAGAGGCAAAGGATTTCAGCATCAGCGACGAAGGAATTCTCAAATTTAGAGATCGAGTATGTGTACCTACCACCGATGAGCTAAGAAAGGAAATTGTGACCGAAGCTCATAGTTCTGGCTACAGCATTCATCCGGGAGGGATAAATATGTATCGAGACCTTTGGGAACACTTCTGGTGAAACGACATGAAGAGAGACATAGCATAATTCGTGGCACAGTATTTGACATGTCAGTAAGTAAAGATTGAGCATCAACAACCAGCAAGAAAGCTTCAACTATTACCACTACCCGAGTAAAAATAGGAGAACATTATGATGGACTTTGTATCCGGGTTACCTCTTACCTGTAGTAGACACGACGCAGTATGGGTGATTGTGGATCGTCTTACGAAGTCAGCTTATTTTGTCGCCATCAAAATGACTTACTCGTTGGATCGTTTAGCGCAGATGTATATACGAGAGATAGTCAGACTTCATGGTTCACCTGTTTCTATCATTTCGGATCGCGACCCACGTTTCGTCTCGAAGTTTTGGGGTGCCCTACAATCAGCTATGGGTACTCATTTGAATTTCAGTTCAGCTTATCATCCGCAAATCGATGGCCAGTCGGAGAGGACCATTCAAACTTTGGAGGACATGTTGAGAGCTTGCACGTTGGAATGGAAGGGTAACTGGGACGATCAGTTACTGTTGATGGAATTCTCCTACAACAATAGTTATCACTCCAGT
>JAUTBS010401725.1:0-10140 GCA_032361285.1 Aequorea victoria | reverse complement strand
AGAGTTTCTTTCTTCTTTCCTTGGTTCCATAGCCTATGTTCATCTTTGATTATTTTTGTCCACCATTTTTATCTTGTGGAAGAATGGATGTAAGAATGTGTTATTAGGGAAGAAATAAAGATTCATGAAGATCCTTACTTAGTATTTTCTTGGTTTAGAATGAGGGACTTGGCTTTAATATAAGCTTTCCTCTTCTTCTTCTTCTTCTTCTTCTTCTTCTTCTTCTTCTTTCTCCTTCTCCTTATTTTTCTTTGTCCTTTTCTCCTTCTATCTCTCTTGAGGCTGCCAAGCAAGAGGGGTGTTCTAGAGAGAGAGAGAGAAAGAGAGAGAGAGGAGTTGGGAGAAAATGGGAAGAATGTTTGGAATTGGGGTGGTATTTATAGGCCCAAAATTCCTAATTTTTAGAATTAATTTAAATCAATTAAATTGTCATTCATGGCACTATTTGGATGAGCTCATAAGACTTCCCGAGTCTTCTATATTAAATAGTTGATGGGAATTGGAGTTGATGATTACAAAATGGGGAATGAAAAATACATTAAATTTTTTTTGGATAGTTTTCTCCCACAATTTAATTATTCTATGTATTTTTATCTCCTTGAAATATATTTATGTGTATAATAATCTCCCACAATAATTTAATTAGTGTAGAATTGAATTAAAAAGCCAAACAAGCCTTACTTTAAATATAAGCAACCATCACATCCTATTTTTCTCTTAATTTTCCTTTTTTTTTAAAAACAAAAAATGTCACATCAGGCCCCACACTTGGGCCCCAAGTAGCCGACCAAGGGTAGTTTTGACATTTCAAAATTATTTTATTTTGTTATTTTTATAATTTAGATAATTAATATGCCCCATTTTAATATTTGATTAAAAATAGCCCTTTTAAGTAATTTTCAAGACTTAGTTTATAAAATGAATTAAATTTATTTAATTGGACTTTAAAATTAAAATTTAATTCATTATCTTAATTAGTGAGTTTGTGTGCTTGAATTTTCATGTTGGACTTTAATTCAAAATTTCAAGTCTTGATTATGATCTAGGTGACCGAACTTAGTTTTTCAAACTTAACTTAATCTTAATTAAGTTATAAGTTCATGTCTTTAATTACTTAACATTCTAAGTGATGAACCTTTAATTAACACCATTAGAGTTTATGGGAATTTAAATTTTAGGGTTTGAACACTTGTTAAACCAATTAGGGTAAAATTACGCCTAGGTTAAATTATCGGCGAAAAATGGGTCTTTACACACCTCCCACCTAGGTCGACCCAAAACCCAAAAATTTACTAATGCTCTATTTTTAGGACATGTCTAGTCTAAGGCTTTATTTTTGGGCTAGGAATTTAGTTTTTGGGCCATCAATCAAGACTCCATCCTCACCATAAACTTCCTCAACCTTCTCCCTCCACAATACCATAAAAGCATAACCTCAATCTTCTCCAAAGAAGAGTTTTATAACACCTAACTTCCAATTTCTTCCTTATTTTACTTAATAAGAAACTGATATGCATGAACACTTTTAAGATAAGGATAAACTAAGAAGAGGGGTTTAACTCTTCCATCAAAAGAGGAAAAGATAGATACCTTTTGACGATAATCGATCTGGTTCTCTCTAAACCTTCCTTCACCGGTCTGCTATTGCAATGGAGCTTTAGAAGAATATTCCTAGCTCTTCTGTTCTTCTCCTCCCCTCTTCTTCGTTACCTCAAATCTTCTCAACTCAAGTGGTTCTCCCTCATGGGTTCCTATCTCACCCTTTCGTCCTCTCTCTCTTTCTTTGCGAGTTTCAGTCGACTTAAGCTACAAGAGAGAGAAGCATCAGAGGATGAACAAAGCACAAGAGACGGTGAGCCGCTCAGCAGCCTCCACCTGTCCCAAGAAGAGACGTCCCTCCTGACATCCCCACCAATTAGCCCCCAAAACTCTGATTTGTTAGGAGATCTAATCTCATTCCCCACAATCACACTTCACTCCCTCTCTTATTGGATATTACACACATTAACATTCATTTCCTCCAAATTACTTAATTCATTAATTGTTCTATTTAATATGGCCAAATAATTATGGGATATTGCATTCTCCCCTCCTTAAAGAAATTTTGTCTCGAAGTTTAAATGTACCTGATTTGAACAAATGCGGGTACTTCTGCTGGATCTCCTATTCTCTTTCCCAAGTGGCATCTTCCACCGCATGACTGCACCATAAAATCATTACTAACAGTATGACTTTATTTCTCAAAACTTGCTCCTTTTGATCCAACACCTCCACGGGTTCTTCTTCATATGATAAGTCTAACTTCAGATCAATAAGTTGTACAGTCAAAATGTGTGAAGGATCGAGCATGTACTTTCTCAATACAGATACATAAAACACGTCATGTAACTTGGATAATTCCGGGGGCAATGCTAACTGGTAAGCCACACTTCCAATTCTTTGAATGATCTCATACGGTCCAATGTAACATGAACTTAACTTTCCTTCTTGCCAAACCTCATCACACATTTCCAGGGAGATATCCTTATGAACACATGATCCCCACTTCAAACTCCAAATCCCGACGTCTCTTATCTGCATAGCTCTTCTGTCTGTGTTGTGCTTGTTTCAACCTTTCTCGTATCAACCTAATTTTTTCGGACATCATTTGAATAATTTTTGGTCCCAACAATTTCCTCTCCCCGACTTCACCCCAACAGATCGGACTTTGGCATTTTCTTTCATATAACGCCTCGTAAGGAGCCATCCCTATAGATGATTGAAAGCTATTATTATAAGCAAATTTAATCAAGGATAGATGATCTTCCCAACTTCTTGGAAATTCAAGCACACATGCTCTGAGCATATCTTCTAAAATTTGTATTGTCCTTTCTGACTGCCCATTCGTGTGAGGATGAAAAGCTATACTGAAATTTAGTGTAGTCCCCATGGCCTCTTGTAGACTCTGCTAAAAATTAGACGTGAAACGAAGATCTCTATCCGACACTACCATTACTGGGACTCTATGCAACCGAACAATTTTGTTTATATACAACCGTGCACACATATCCATCGTAAAAGTCATCTTAAGGGGTAGGAAATGGGCTGATTTCGTTAATCTGTCAACTATCACCCAGATTGCTTCATTACCTTTTGGAGACTATGGTAATCCTATCACAAAGTCCATAGTAATATACTCCCATTTTAATTCGGGTATCAGCAAAGGTTGCAACAACCCCACCGGTCGTTGATGTTCAATCTTAACTTGTTGACACACCAAGCATCTACCAACAAAATCCACTATATCTCGTTTCATTCCATGCCACTAATAGTTTTCTCGTAAGTCCCGACACATCTTCGTACTACCGGGTGCATTATGTACCTCGAACTATGGGCTTCCTCAAGAATTTCTTTTCTTAAGTCAATATCGGCCGGAACGCATAAACGTTTCCCATGCATCAACACTCCATCCTCTAAAATCGTAAAATCTTTATTAATTTTTCTAATCACATCATCCTATAACTTCATAATATGAGGATCACCTTTCCGTGCTTCTTGAATTTTATCTAGAAGAAGTGGTCGGATCGTAAGGGTTGCAAAAAAAATTGCCTCCGTCTTTCCTGAAAACTTCACCCCTAATGATAGCAGTTCTCAGAACAAACTTGTTGGGACTTCTTGTAAATGTGCCATACTTCCCATCGACTTCCTACTTAGAGCATCGACCACTACATTTTCTTTTCCCGGATGGTAGTTAATGGTGCAATCATAATCTTTCAGTAATTCCATCCATCTCATTTGACGCAAGTTCAACTCCTTCTAGGTAAAAAGATACTTTAAACTCTGGTGATCTGTATAAATCTCCATGGTTTCACCATACAAGTAATGTCACCATAATTTCAAAGCAAAAACAATAGCTGCTAACTCAAGATCGTGAATCGGATAATTTTTCTCACGAGCATTCAATTATCTGGATGCATAGGCGATTACTCTTCCTTCTTGCATGAGCATGCAACCTAAACCTTGATGGGATGCGTCCATATAAAGTAGAAAATTCCCTTTTCCCGAAGGGATTGTTAAAACTGGTGCGGTCGTCAATCTTTCTTTCAACTCCCTGAAACTCTTTTCACATTGATCGGTCCACTCAAACCTTACGTTCTTTTGTGTCAATCGGGTTAAAGGTTTCGTAATTAACGATAAATCTTTCACAAATCTCTGATTGTACCCGATCAAACCCAAAAAACTACGAATCTCTGTCACATTGGTTGGCCTTTCCCAGTCGATTACTGCTTCCATTTTTTTGGGTCCACTTAAATACCATCTCCAGAAAAAATATGTCCAAGAAATACTACACTGTCCAACCAAAATTCACATTTATTGAATTTGGCATACAGTTTGTGATCTCTCAAAGTCTGCAACACAAGTTTCAAGCGTTCCGCATGCTCTTCCTTGCTCTGCGAATAGATCAGAATGTCAACTATAAAAATAATCACAAATTGGTCCAGATAGTCCCAAAACACACGGTTCATAAGGTCCATAAATGCGGCCGATGCATTTGTTAATCTAAACGGTATCACCTCAAACTCATAATGGTCGTAACAGGTTTGAAAAGCCGTCTTGCATATGTTTGACTCCTTGACCTTCAACTGGTGATATTGCGACCTCAAGTCAATCTTTGAAAATACACAACCGCCTCGCAATTGATCAAATAATTCGTCTATCCTGGGCAAATGATATTTGTTCTTCACTGTAATTCTATTCAACTGCCTGCAGTTGATACATATTCTTAAGGTTCCATCCTTCATTTTCACAAGCAACACGGGTGCTCCCCATGGTGAGACACTAGGCCGGATGAAACCATTGTCTAACAATTCTTGCAACTGTTCTTTCAATTCTCTCAACTCCATAAGAGACACACGATAAGCTGCAATTGGTATAGGTGATGTGCCTAGATACACTTCGATGGCAAACTCAATCTCTCGGTCTATAGGAAGCCCTGGTAACTCATCTAGAAAAACATCCAAGAAATCACGAATAATCGGTATTCTAGAAAGTTCCTCTTTCTCTACATCAGTATCCATGACATGCGCTAAAAATCCTTGATGCCCCTTTTGTAACAGTTTTGTCACCTTAAGGGCTGACACAACACGAATAGGAATTCTACCCTTTTCACCTTGAAAAACAAATTGTTCCTCTCCAAGGATCTTAAAGATCACCCTCTTCCCAAAATAATCGAGGGACGCATGATACATCGACAACCAATCCATTTCAAGGATAAGGTCAAACTCCCTCACATTCAATGGCATGACATCAACGTTCATTTCTTTCTCTCCTATCCTTAATGGACATTTTCGGTATATGGTATTGATCAACATTTCCTTCCCAAGGGGTGTTGCAATGGTGACAGAAAAATCTAAGGGTTTAGGTATAATGCTCTCTACTTGCGATACGAACATAGGTGCTATAAAATAATGCGTTGATCCGGGATCAATAAGAACATGAGCATGCTTGTCAAAAGAAAAAATGATAAATGTCACTACTTCTGGTGTAGCCCGTGCATCTTGTCATGTAATAGCAAACACACGTCCAGGTGTAATGGATCTTTCCGCCGCTACTCCTTTTCCTTTATTCTGTGCCGGATCTATTGGTCCAGTGCCCATAGTCTTTCTACTTCCCATAGAAGATGATGCCGGTAGCCCTTGCTGTCCACAATTATTGGCCATGTGCCCTGGATGATTACAACGGTAACAGACAATCTCCCTTTTTGAAAAATATTTAATGAAGTGGTCAGGGACTCCACATCTGAAGCATGCAGAAATTCTTCCCTTCTCATTCTTGCTAAAATTTATATTGTTTGACTGATTCCCCTTAAAACCTGTGCTTTTTGCCATGGACTGAAAACTTTGGCTCTGAAAAGCCGGTGGTCTATTCATGGTATTTCTAAAATTGATCTTTCCTGACTTGTCCAATGATGTACCACCAAATTTATGCTTCTTCAAATCCTCTCGCCTTCCAACTCATTCCTTCACATCTTTCTCAATCATGTGGGCTTTATTCACCAAACTGGCATAATTGCCAATTTCCAACACCGTCAGTCTTGTTCGGATTGCATAATCCAAACCTCTCTGGAACCTCCTACATCTCATTTCCTCATCCTGTACTAGTAGTGGTGCATACCGAGATAACTCCGTAAATTTCATTTCATATTTTGCTATGCTCATATTCTTCTAAATCAATTCAATGAATTCTTGCTTCTTCTTGTACTTATAAATCATCGGCTTGTACTGCTCCTCAAATCCCCTTACAAATCGGGTCCAAGAAATCTCTTGTGACACCGGGGGTTCCACTCCAGGAATCGGCATTTTCAACAATCTCTCAGTTGCCTCCCACCAGTTGTAGGCTTCTCCTCAGAGCATAAAAGTGATAAGGTCCACACGCTCATTTTTCGTCACCCCAATACGGTCAAGAATACGTACTGCATCCTTGAGCCAGTGTTTTGCCTTAGCTGGATCTAAAGTTCCATGAAATTCCTTCACTCCCAGGTCCTTAAACTGTTTTGCTCGAGACTTATCACTCCTCCCCACTTGCATACTCAGCAAAAGGGTGTTCGTCTCCGTTAATTGAGCAATAACTTCTAAGATTCTCACCGTCTAGTCAGCCTGGGACATAGGTTGCTCTTCCTGTGGGGGTACTCCTTGTCCCTCCTCATCATGTTGCTCAGGAGCAAATGATATTTCATCTTAATTCTCCATCACTACATCATAAATGAGAATAGATAAAACCTCAATGCTCAATCTCTAATATCTATTAATATCCACACATAACAATGAATTATATGCAAAAACCATTTCAACTTCCACTTCAAAGCTGTAACTAAAGACTAATGCTACCAACCCACTATGACTTATGGGGTAGTTTTTCCCAAATCAGATAACTTACCATGATTTCTAATCAGAATCTACGCCTGCAGAATGCGTTTCCAATTAGACTTCAAAGCCAGTCAAACAAACGTCCGAAGACAATGGTACGACACCCCTAAGTCCTACCACTGTAACTCAGCTTAACTACCCATGACTTATGTCCACATAATGCCAACCTCTCATAGGTCTACAAAACCTATAAACCTAGGGCTCTGATACCAAATTGTCACACCCGCTCTCCTGAGGATAAATTTTCCTACTTGGAGTGGGGTGACACGTGGCTATTTCACCACAATTATTAAAATAATAACATTAAATCCTTAAATTTATGCACTCATCTTAAGCATACTTACATTTCTCCAAGGGGATTCTCTATCCCTTACATACCAAAAACATATTAAAACAAAATATGGAATTCATCATTCTTCTCCATACTACAACCACAATAGCATCACAACCAAAAAGGTACTGTTTACATCATACCATTCAAAAGATAAAGTCTTCAAAAAAATACAAAATCTTCATCTCATATCATCCTTTGACATATGTGGACAAATTCTTACCCCAAGCAATAATCTGCAACCAAAAGGTTACATGAGAGTGGGCTTAGTATTAAAGTGAAATAAGACATGAAATAAATCAAAAGCAGTTGATAAAACAACTTTACACACGCCATAAAACAGATTTCGTGATATGCAATACCGTACAAGAAGTATACTTCTTCAATAAACGGATCAACACCATATCCATGATATGCTTCAAAAGCATTTAAAACACAACACACCCAACACACTTTCGAATGTCCAAGTAGTCATTTAACCTCATGATCGGGAGTTCTAACGGTACCGTTACCTCACTTCAATGCTTCTAGTTTTAGAGTGGCGTGTAGGAGGGCCACTCATTATATCACCAGTGGTAGGTGCACCACCACCCGCAATTTGGGCAACCCTCACCTGGGGTAAAGCCTTAAAAGGTTACACGTGGACAAGCCATCTCCACTCATTATGGGCAATGCCACTATGGCTACTACGCCCTTATCATCTTTGGGCACGGGATTATTACCCATCTTAACTTGGCACACTCAAGCAAAACATTTATAGATAACACCATTGATTTCATCACACATTTCATAAAATATGCTAGTAAAAGAGTAATAAATAATCATTATCACTTCACGTAAACATCCTTCATTAACAACATGAGATCATAGAAACAAGATGTCAAAACATTGATGAAAACACATTTATCATATTTTATTTTAACAAAGACTAGCCACTCTCACCTTTAGAATTTGAACTTCAAGCTTGGCCACCACTATCGCGTGGTGCCGGTCCTTTTTCCTCAAAAACCCTTTCAAGACCTGTAATGCATAGCAATCATATGTAAGGATCTACCTTTATCTCATATAATTCTACCCTTTCTACATTTCCATGAGTTAGATATGCTTATTAGTCGTGTTTTTCACGAAGGGACCTAAGGCCAAAAGGGTCCCCAAACATCCCAGAACACAGTGGAAAAATTATGTGTTTTCACACATTTGAGTCAACTCTGACCCTCATTTGGTCGACTCAAAGGTCTTAGGGTCAACTCACCCTTTTTTAGGGTCGACTTAGGATGCTCGCCAGGGGATTTGGGTTGATGCTGGGGATCGACTAGACTCGACTCATGCACGCGGTGGCCTCATATTGGGTCAACTCCTTCGCAGCTTGGGTCGACCCAAGGCCCTCACCTGCTAAACTACCAAGAGCTAAAGTCCTTGAGTGGACACCTCCAACTCTTGGGTCAACTCACATGGATCGTCCAATCTTGGGTTGGCTCAAGCTCCCGCCTGTTAAAACTACCGAGAGCTAAAAAGCTTGAGTCGACACCTGTGGATCATGGGACGACTCAGGCTCTCGCCTGAACAAAACAACGGAGAGCTAACAATTTTTGAGTCGACACACCTCCCACCTAGGTCGACCCAAAACCCAAAAATTTACTAATGCTCTATTTTTAGGACAGGTCTGGTCTAAGGCTCTGTTTCAGGGGTAGGAACTTAGTTTTTGGGCCATCAATCAAGACTCTATCCTCACCATAAACTTCCTCAATCTTCTCCCTCTATAATACCATAAAAGCATGACCTCAATCTTCTCCAAAGAAGAGTTTTAACACCCAACTTCCAATTTCTTCCTTATTTTACTTAATAAGAAATTGATATGTATGAACACTTTTAAGATAAGGATAAACTAAGAAGATGGGTTTAACTCTTCCATCAAAAGAGGAAAACGTATCTACCTTTTGACGATAATCGATCTGGTTCTCTCTAAACCTTCATTCACCGGTCTGCTACTGCAATGGAGCTTTAGAAGAATATTCCTAGCTCTTCTGTTCTTCTCCTCCTCTCTTCTTCGTTACCTCAAATCTTATCAACTCAAGTATTTCTTTCTCACTGGTTCCTATCTCACTATTTCGTCCTCTCTCTCTTTTTTGCAAATTTCAACCGACTCAAGCTCCAAGAGAGAGAAGCATCAGAGGATGAACAGAGCACAAAGGATAGTGAACCGCTCAGCAGCCTCCACCTATCCCAAGAAGAGACGCCCCTCCTGACATCCCCACCAACCAGCCCCCAAAACTCTAATTTGTCAGGAGATCAAATATCCTTCCCTATAATCACACTTCACTCCATCTCTTATTGGATATTACACACTTTAACATTTATTTCCTCTAAATTACTGAATTAATTCATTAATTGTTCTATTTAACATGGCCAAATAATTATGGGATATTATATTCACCCTTCTTTAAATAAGTTTTGTCCAAAAATTTATATGTACCTAATTTGAACAAATGCGGGTATTTCTGTTGAATCTCCTCTTCTCTTTCCCAAGTGGCTTCTTTCACCGTATGACTGCGCCATAAAATATTTACTAACGGTGTGACTTTATTCCTCAAAACTTGCTCCTTTCGATTCAACACCGCCACGGGTTCTTCTTCATATGATAAGTCTAACTTCAGAACAATTAGTTGTACAGTCAAAATATGTGAAGAATCGGGAACATATGTCAAGCCCCACCCCGACCACCGGGCACAGAACCTGAAGATGAGTACTCAACCCATCGCACTTAACAACATGGACAACTTCTTGAGCATAAATTTTCTTTTCTTTTCTTTAATAACATCATGACTTTATTCCTGGGCCCATCATAACATCCAAATGAATACATAAGAGACACGCCGCCTTAGCATCATCATACCATTACATTAC
>JAUTBS010401714.1:0-10142 GCA_032361285.1 Aequorea victoria | reverse complement strand
GGTGATGGCGTGCACGGTGGTGATGGCAGCGGCGGTGGGGTGATCGCGGTGGCGTGCGGTGACTGGAGTAAGAGCCGAGAGGAAGAACTCGGGAGAAGTCGGGAGAGTAGCAGGAGAAGAGATCACAGAGGGAGAGGGTTCTGTGAGGGATGAGTTCCCTGAAGAGGAGAGGACTCCCTTTTTAAATGGATGATGACACATGCTTTAGGAACATCTTCTCCAATTTTTTCCTAGGATCCTTATCTCCCCTTTTAAAAAAATAAGAAATCAGGTCATCCCATGTTCAGCACATGCACAAGAACATTTCCCTTGAAAGATTTTTGAATTCTTGTCTCCCTTTTTCCTCATACAATTATTAATAACATAATTATTATTTTACCATCAAAATTCTGCTATAATATAAAAGAGACTCTTCTATATTTTAAATTCTGAATTATCTTCTTCTTTTATTATGTTATTGTTAATGTCGTTATTCGATATTTATTTAAATTTTCAGAATATTCAATTAATTTAATTAAATTCTTCTTCACCAATTATATAATTTAATAATTTATTATTCAAAATTCTCGAATTTTACATTCTTCCCCCCTTAAAAAATTGCGTCCTCGAAATTAAAATACTAACTTTGAGAAAAAAATTGAGGATAACGCTCGCGGATCTCATTTTCGCATTCCCACGTAGCCTCCTCTGCTTTATGATTCTACCAAAAGATCTTAACAAGGCGAATCTACTTGTTCCGTAAAACTTTATCTATCGTATCCAAAATCTGTACCGATTGCTTATCATAAGTCAAATTCTCACGAACTTAAAGTGACTCATAATCTATCACATGTGTCGGGCTAAAAGTATACTTCCTCAACATAGAAACTAAGAACACATTATGTACCCCGGTGAGGCTGGGTGGCAAGGCCACACGATACGCTACCTCACCAACACTATCGAGAACCTCGAAGGGTCCAATATACCGGGGGCTTAACTTTTCCTCCTTACCAAAACGGATAATTCCTTTCCAAGGTAAAACCTTGAGAAATACCATATCGCCAACTGAAAATTCCAAGTCTCTTCTACGTGAATCGGTGTAACTCTTTTGTTGACTTTGAGTTGGTAGAAGCTTGTTCCGAATAATCGCAAATTTTTGAGTTGCGTCTTCCACAAGATCAGGTCTAAAAAGTTGTCGCTCGCCAACTTCGTACCAACACAACGGAGACATACACTTCCGCCCATACAAGATTTCATACGGTGCAACCCCAAAACTCGAGTGATAACTGTTGTTGTAGAAGAATTCCATCAGTGGTAACTGATCGTCCCAATTACCCTTCCATTCTAATGCGCAAGCTTTCAACATGTCTTCTAACGTCTGAATCGTCCTTTTTGATTGGCCATCGGTTTGCGGGTGATATGCTGAGCTGAAATCTAAATACGTACTCATAGCTGACTGTAGGGCACCCCAAAACTTCAAGATGAACCGAGGGTCACGATCAAAAATAATAGAAATAGGCGAACCATGAAGTCGTATAATCTCTCTCACATACAGTTGCGCTAGACGATCCAAAGAATAGGTCATTTTGATGGTGATGAAGTGAGCTGACTTCGTAAGACGGTCCACTATAACCCAAACTGCGTCGTATCCACTGCGTGTAAGAGGAAAACCCAATACGAAATCTATCATGATATTCTCCCATTTCTACTCGGGTAGTGGTAATGGTTGAAATTTTCCTGCTGGTCGTTGGTGCTCGATTTTCACCTGTTGACATATCAAACACTGTGCCACGAATTCCGCAATGTCCCTCTTCATGCCGTTCCACCAAAAGTGATCACGAAGATCACGATACATCTTCCTACCACCCGGATAAATGCTGTATCTGAAACTATGAGCTTCGGTCAGAATCTCATTCCTCAGCTCGTCGCTAGCAGGTACACAAAAAAGATCTGTGAATCTAAGAACTCTGTCATCGCTGATGCTGAAGTCCTTGACATCTCCTTTACGTAACTCGTCCATGATCTTCTTGCACTGTAGGTCATCCTGCTGAGCCAAACGTATCCTCTCTAACAAGGAAGGCTGCACGGTCAACTGGTAACACAAAATTGTCTCTCCGTGCTGTAGAACTTCCACATCCATCTTTCATAAATCTTCTAATAGAGGAGGCTGAACTGTCAAAGCTGCTAAGTTGCTTCCTGAAGATTTCCTGCTCAATGCATCTGCCACAACGTTTGCTTTGCCTTCATGGTAGAGAATCTCCATGTCGTAGTCCTTTAGTAACTCGAGCCAATGTCTCTGTCGTAAATTAAGTTTCTTCTGCGTAAAAATGTACTTCAGGCTTTTTTGGTCAGTGTAGATCTCGCAAGATTTCCCATACAGGTAGTGTCGCCAAATCTTCAACGCGAAAACGATAGCTGCTAGCTCCAAGTCGTGCGTAGGATAATTCTTCTCGTAAATCTTCAACTAGCATGAGGCGTAAGCTATAGCCTTCCCGTGCTGCATGAAAATGCAACCCAACCCTTGATGTGACGTGTCGCTGAAAATTATGAAATTTCCTCCTTCGGTAGGTAGAGCCAAAACTGGTGCTGTTGTCAATCTCCGCTTTAGCTCTTGAAAACTGTCTTCCCACTTGTCTGTCCATTCAAACTTCACTCCTTTTTGAGTGAGGCTAGTAAGTGGTAGGGCAAGACGAGAAAACTCTTCCACAAACCGTCGATAGTAGCTGGCCAAACCCAAGAAACTACGAATCACAGTAACTGAGGTCGGACACGGCCAATCAACAATCGCCTCGATCTTGCTGTTGTCCACTGAAACTCCATCCTTGCCGACAATGTGACCAAGAAAGGAAACACTGTCCAACCAGAACTCGCATTGGCTGAACTTCGCATAGAGCTGCTTCTCCCGTAGAGTCTGAAAAATTTCCTGTAAATGTTCCTCGTGCTCTTCCTTGCTCTTGGAGTAGATCAAGATGTCGTCGATGAATACCACCACGAAGCGATCCAACTACGGCTTGAAAACTCGGTTCATAAGATCCATAAAAGCTGTCGGGGCATTGGTTAAGTCGAAAGGCATAACTAAAAACTCGTAGTGGCCATATCGTGTCCTAAATGCCGTCTTCAAAATATCCGCCTCCTTGACCTTAAGCTAATGATAGCCAGATCACAAGTCGATTTTTGAAAAAACCTGTGCTCCTTGAAGCTGATCAAACAAGTCGTCGATGCGTGGTAACGGATACCTATTCTTAATCGTAACCTTTTTCAACTCCCGGTAGTCGATGCAAAGACGCATGGAACCATCTTTTTTCTTTACGAATAAAACTGGAGCTCCCCATGTTAAAATGCTAGGTCAAGCGAAACTTTTATCCAACAACTCTTATAGCTGAGCCTGCAACTCTCGCAACTCCAAAGGTGTCATCCTGTACGGAGCCTTAGAAATAGGCAGAGTACCAGGAAGAAGGTCAATAGTGAACTCAATTTTACGATCCGGTGGAATACCAGGCAAGTCCTTGGGAAAGACGTTCGGGAACTCCCTTGCAATGGAAAGATCTTCTAACTTTGCTTCAGATACGCCTGTGTCTAAAACAGAAGCCAGAAAACCTTTGCAATTCCTCCTCAACGAACAATTAGCATGAAGAGCAGTTAACCCCACGTCTCCTTGGAAGAAGAACTTGGGTTTCCCAGGGGTAGCAAAGATACCCCGCTTGTGATAACAATCTATAGTCGCATGATGCCGGAAAAGCCAATCCATACCTAATATGACATCAAAGTCTCGAATGGGCATAGAAATAAGATTCACTGGTAACAACCTATCACCCAACTCCACAACTCCCAAACGGCAACCATCACCCAAAACAACTGTTCCCCCAACAGGAGTGGACACAGAGAAAGATCTATCCAGAGGTTCAATCGCAAGAGATAAATGGTGCAAAAATTCTGGTGATGTGAACGAATGCGTAGCGCCAGAATCAAATAAGGTCTTAGCTGGTACAGATGAGATGGTGACAATACCTTGCACCATAAATGGTGAGGCTTCGGCTTCCTCTCGAGTAAGAGCGTAAACACATCCATGAGTTACTGGTGCTTGTGCTTATGGCTTGTTGTAGTTGTACTGCGGCTGATTTCCCTGACGGTTCTGCTGAGTTGGGGCTGGACCAGCGATGTATGCAGGCGGTTTCTGAACCTGGATTGGATGTTGCCACTGCTGTTGTTGTTGTCATCCCGTTCCCTTATTTATACAGTAAGTGGACATGTGTCCGAGCTTACCATAGGTGAAGCACTTCTTTGCTAATCCGTCATAATACTGTCTACGATAGTGGACCTTCCCGCACTGTTTGCAAGGATTCCAAAACTGTGCGTCCTTTCCGTTCTGATTCTGATGCTGACCCTGAGTGAACGTCTTCTTGGGAGGGTTGCCACCTCCATTCTGATTCCCGATCGATTTTTGATCACGACCCCTCTTCGGCTGTGATTCCCGATGTTTTTGCGCGTCATCCAAACTCCTTTTCGCCAGAAGTCACTAACTCAGACAAAGTCTTCGCCTCAAGTATGAACACACGGTTACGGATAGCAGGGCGCAAGCCCCTCTCGAACATAGTCACCTTGTCCGCCTCCTCAGCAACATACTGCGGTGCGAACCGTGATAACTCTGCAAACTTCACTTCATACTCGGCTACGGTCATTCCTTTCTGCTCAAAAGATAAGAACTCGATCTGCTTCTGTTTCCTGATTGCTACTGGATAGAACTTGTCGTCGAACAATTCTAAGAATTTCTTCTAAGTGAGCTCCTGCTCTCTTCCTTCGAACTGACGCTTAATCATGCGCCACCAATGTTCTGTCGGTCCCTGAAGGACATAGGTTGCTAGTGACACCTCAATATTATTGGAGCAACCAATTCGTTCAAAGATCTTCTCAATCTCAAGCTTCCAAAACTCTGCGTCATCAAGATTGGTTGACCCTTTGAAGGTCGGAGGTCGGGTCTTCATGAACTTCTCAAATACAAGCCCTTTATTCATGGTCATAGGTCAGACTTCAGTAGCTGCTCTCGGTTGGGCCTGTTGCTCGACCAGAACACCCACCAATGCCTGGAGAACCTGAAGGGTCTCAGTAGCAACTGAAGTAGTGGGGGCCATAGGAACAGTAGGGGCTGTTGGAACAGCGGGTGCTATCGGAGTCTCAGTAACAGGAGTAGGGTTCGGGGTAGCTTCCCCTTGTGTACCCTCAGTCGATGCATAAGAAGAATTGGCATTGCGTCTAGGGTGAGCCATCTAGCACAGATATCACAACATATCAAAATAAAACACGTGTGAGATAATAATGATAATCTATAAACCAATACTCACACTACTCAGGACGCTGGGAATCCAGACCTCTTCTAGACATGATACAATGCACAATGATAAATTCTTTTTAAAACTTTGCTCTGATACCAAACTTGGTATCAGCATAGACCCAAAGGTCATGAACCCATACTTATACTTTAAACTTATACTCTGATACCAAACTTGTCACGCTCCAATTTGGGAATGGTGACCGGCCATGAATTGTGGGCCTTGGCCCAACAAGCCAAGTAAGCCTTAAACAAGATTAAGCTACTCTATGCTTAATTAATAATTCAATTCCATACATTTAATGCATAATATCCCCTTTATTAGCAATTGGGTCAACAACCCATAAAATCCACAATGATGTCAAAGGCATCAATAATCCATATGCCAATAATATCATCAATGATGTAGAGTATGCGAAAGTAAAGACAATAAATAATGTAAATGTCCTAGAGGTCATGAACTCAGCAGTTCTATTCTCATTGGGCCTAATTTCAATTAGGTTTTCTATTTTCTTGCTCTCATCTCCTCTTGCTGTCTTATTCAATCCCTGGTCCCTCTCGGACTCAATTTTGTTATTATTTTTTTGTTTCTTTCTCGAATGTAAACTATGATTCTTTCCCTGATCTATTCTTGTTGTTTCTTGGTTTCCCCTCTGATTCCTCCCTGGATGCTTTCTCTGTGTCTTCTTTTTCTTCACTGTTCCTGGGTTATATGACAGAGGCAAAAATGTTCTCATTATCGGGGCCATTCCACCCCTACTTCCTTCTAGCTAGACATCTGCTTATCCATCTTCTGATTCATCTGAGGAGAGCCAACCCTCATTACTGGTGGCTACGTTCAGGTTGTAGAAGGCAAATTCAAAATTCATCGCATCGTCCTCGAGCGTATTGTTCCACTCATCCATCAGTTCCTCTGCCTCTTCAAGTTCTATCAGATTATTCTCCTCTACATACAAAGTCCCCTCTACATCTAGCGAGCATAGAGAATTGTCTTATGGGAGAGGTAAATTTGGTCTAACGGTCCCTTCTGGGTAAATATAGACAATGGGATCATAGCAGGGTGAGACGGTATGAACATAATTCAGATTCTGATAGGGCAAATTCATGTGGTTCGATAAAGGATTGGTGGTTACATTAGGTTTAACTGCCGTTGGGGGTGAAATCACCTTATTGTCAATGAGGTCTTGGATCACATGCTGAAGCCTCATGCACTCGATGGTAGGGGCAGTATAGTGCAGGGTTATATCTGATTGGAAGTGGGTTAGGATAAGGCATTAGATCAAGGTGTTTAATGTGTCCTCACTCTGCCAGCCTGGGAAACAATACAGAGAGCAATACGTTCAACTGAGTGAACACCCTTCTCTGGAGTCTGGGTATAAAAGGTGGGCCAGCCTAACCCAGCTGAGGGTTGAGAAGGTTGACTTCTGTAGCCTTGACATATTATCCTGGGGCGGGTTATTGCTGGCTTGGTTGGTAGGATAGTTATTCTGATATGGCCTCCTAGGCTTTTGACTTGGGCTAGCTTCTTTTTTCTCGATATCCTCAGTCTGGATGGCATCTTCAATCTGAACTCCTGCATCAAACAACTACTCAAAAGTCATGAGCAGTTGAGTGATCGGGTATTTTTTGAACTGGGGTTGTAGGTCTTTACTACCAAGCGGACCTGCTCCTTTTCTGTCGGGGTCATCTTTGCAATTTTTCCCTTCTAGCGGGTCAAGAAGTTCACAAAAGCTTCCCTGATGTTCTGTTTAGTGGTCTCTAATTCTCTAGCTGTCACATCCAATTGGACGTTACAGTTATACTGTCTGACAAAAATAGTTGCAATGTCTTTCTAATTTTTGGTCATGGTGCCTTCCAAAGAGATAAACCATCGCTGAGCATCCCCTGACAAGGACCTATGGAATAACTGCGCTTTCAGTTGGTCCTCTATTCCAACATACATCTGCAGATGGACCCGAGGATCCCCGGTGCCATCAAATCTTTCCATGTCCGGCATCTTGAATTTGTTCAGTAACATAGCATTAAAGAAGAGACAAAGACCTCCAATATCCAATATGTACTCATCCACTGCTTTGGCCTTTCTCAGTACCTTCTCTAACTATCAATTTTGTCAGAGAGCAGGGCCTCTCGGGCTAGGGCAAGGTCTAATACGGCTGGTGCAGGTATAACAGCGACGGGTCTGGGTCCTGGAAAATCTGCACCATACTGGTTATCTTTCCAAACGGTGTCATCAACTATCCTATCCTGTGGATTACACTCTCCCAGATATGGAACCTGATTGATCTGGAGGGCCCGAATCTCCGCCTGACATTGAGCCTGGGCCTGGGTCTGATTTTGGAGCGTGAGGGTCATGCCCTCTAGGGTTCTTTGCATTTCTGATAGAGTTCTTGTTAAGTCAGCATTGGTGTCCTCTCGTGTCATTGCTATCTTTGTTGGATCAAGCTCTAATTTTAGAATCCATCCGCTCAGCGATCTGGCCCATACAAGCGTGTCACTAGAGTTTGACAGAGCAATGATAACTCCTGAAAGGAGGTAGACAAAAGAGGAAAATGTATTAGGGCATAGCGCAACGTTATTGAGGCCTGAGGTGACCTCGCGAAGGGAATAAACTTTAGCTCAATGGAGTTAAAGCAGAGCAGGGGAAGACCTTTGTTATTCTCTTCCCTTTTTTATGGCCCGCGGTAAACGTAGAAACTCCTTAATGATAAAATACGAAAGCGGGTGACAACGACCCAGCTTAGCTAATGAGCACGTTGAGCCTCATCTCAACTGAAAGAATTTAGGACTTTCTTGGAAGATCTCAAATGAGAACAAAGGGTGCATGTGATACAACCCGGCTTAGACCAAAAAGAGAAACGTTGGGCCTCAGCTCGACGATGAAAGAATTCGAAATTTCTTTGAAAAATCCCGAATGAGATAAAAAAAGGGTGCGGGTGATAAAAACTGGCTTAAACTAAAAAGAGAAATATTGAGATTTCCATCAGCTCAACGTCAAAGGAACTCGGGATTTTTTTAAAAGACCCCGAGTGAGAGAAGAGGGGGTGTGGGTGAAACCCAGCTTATCCGTTGAGGTTTTCATCGCCTCAATGGAAAAAAGGGGTGCGGGTGTAAATTTGACTTAAATCAGTAAGAGAGATGTTAAGATTTCTATTGCCTCAACGTCAAAGGAACTCTGGATTTCCTCAAAACATCTCGGGTGAGAGAAAATGGGTTACGAATAAAATCCAGCTTATCCGTTGAGATTTTCATCGCCTCAATGATGAAAAGGGGTGCGAGTATAAACCCGGCTTAAAATAAAAAGAGAAACGTTGAGATTTTCATCACCTCAACGTCCAAGAAAATGGTGCGGGCAAAACTTGGTTTAGAGAAATGTTGAGATTTTCATCGCCTCAATGCCTCAGGATTTTCTCGGAAGATCTCGGATAAAGAAAACGAAAAGGGTGCGGGTGAAACTCGGCTTATCCGTTGAGATTTCCATTACTTCAACGGCAAAAAAAGGAGTGTGGGTGAAAACTCGGTTTAAATCGAAAAGAGAAACGTTGAGCCTCAACTTACCGGTGAAAAAACTTAGGATTTCTTCAAAAAAAACCTGGGTGAGGGAAAAAGAAGCACGGGGGATGAAACCTGGCTCAAAATAAGAGAAAAGGTCGGGCCTCATCCCAAAGATGACAAAGCTTAGGACAACCTCGGAGGGTCTTAAGAGAGAAAAAAGAGGCTCAGGTGATGAAACCCAGCTCAGAACAAAGAAGAAAGGTTGGGCCTCAACCCAACGACAACAAAGCTCAGGACAACTTCGGGGGTCTTAGGAGAGAGAAAAAGAGGCTCGAGTGATGAATCCCAGCTCAAAACAAAGGAAAATAGGTCGGGCCTTAGCCCAATGACGACAAAGCTTGGAACAACCTCGAGGGGTCCCGAGAGAGGGAAAAATAGGCTTGAGTGATGAAACCCGGTCTAAAACAAAGGAAAGATAAGATTTACACTAATTAATCATAAATAAAAAATAAAATAAAACACATAATCTTACAAGGTGTTTGTCCTAAAGGGAAAGTTCTAAGCAGCTAGATGCGATAAAAATGAGGCTGGTAGTCTAGTAACCGGGTACCTTCTGCATAGAGTCAAGAATATACGTCCCATGCTAAGTATGTGCACGACATGGTCAAACGGTACGCACTAGCTCTTTTTTTCATATTCAAAAGGGTATACGGCCAGAAGGCTTCCCTGCTTCCCCCACATAGCCCCGAGACAGTAAAGCACCAGGGTGAAGGGTAGGCTAAGCAGTTGCCTTTTTTTTTCTCCTTTCTTCTTTTATTCTAGAAAAGTAACCATCAAAAATGAAATAAATGAGATAGAAAATGATGCAATGCAATGCTAATACTAATAAAATATTAAGACAAGAACATTGAAGTATTTTTCGAGTTTAGCTCGCTTTCTAAAGTAGTCCCCAATAGAGTCGCCACTGTGATAAACTCTATCGAAAAATGCATTTTCCTTCTCCTTTTGTAAAAATGGGTTTAAAATTCTCTCAGTTTTAAGGTTTTAAAAGAAAAGTATGGTTTTATGTTTTTGAAAAAAGTGCCCCCGAATACGTCCGTGTTAGAGGCCGCACAATTGGAGTCAACACTTGGTTTTTAATGATAAACCAAGAAAATAGAAAATTCAAGGTACTTGTGACGCCTCACTTTCCAGGACACATTCATTAAGCACTAAACATCGAATGAAGATGTAAGATTACTTTAATTGGTTGATAAGTGGTTCTAACTCTAGAATTTAAACTCTCTAAACCCTAAAGAAAGTAATTGGTCAAGGTTATGAAGGAAAAACTTAAGAAAGTTTAAGT
>JAUTBS010401703.1:0-10143 GCA_032361285.1 Aequorea victoria | reverse complement strand
CAGGGGTCGACTCAAGTGCCTTGGTGTCGACTCAACTGTCTTGTGAGAGCTTTGTGTCGACTCAACCTTCAAGAGGTGTCGACTCAAAACTTGTAGGAGAAGATTATTTGAAAATATCTTCTATGTGTCAACTCAAAACCTATATGTGTCGACTCAGAAGCTTTGACAATAGAGATGTCAAGGTTCTATTTTCTTATAGGAAAACTGTTATGAAGATTCTCATAGGTGATAATCTGGAACATAATTTGGTGCCTCTATATCCTAAAAAATATAATTTATTTCACATTCAAACATTAGTAAATATCAAATCAATTGCTGTTATATGTCAAAATCAAAGTTAGAATATCATTGAATGACCCTTAGGCCAACACATACTTCTCAGTCTACACTGTCTCATCAGGGCTATGGACCACATCACCTAGGACGTTCTGCATAACAGTCCAGAGTGCAGGCAGTTGGGTCATCTTCTTCTATTCAATGTCCTGTAGCACCAATAGGAGGTCATTAGGTTCAGATGACACGGGGACGCGCATATTCACTCACACCTAGCTCTGGGACTTTAGGGAGTCCAGTAGTACCAGTTGGTTAGTTTGATCCATCTATTTGAGGTACATTCCTTGTTTTTCATTCTAGGGCTAGTGTCTTGATAGACACAGGAGCTTCTCATTCATTTTTTTCTAATCATTCTCCTTGAGCTTGGGGTTAGAGATAGAGCATTTAAGGATTGCATTGAGTTTTGAGACACCAATTGGGGGTCGATCAATCTTGAGGTATAGGTTGTATTATCGATATCATGGGCCGACATCTAGAGTTCAATTTTCTCTTGTTATACATGATGAGATTTGACGTTATTCTTAGCATGGAATGGTTAAAGGCTTATTGTGCGATGATTGACTGCTATCGATGTAGGGTGATCGTGTGCACACCAAATGGTGATTGTTTTTTTTATTTTCTCTATGATTGAGGTGCTAGCTTCATTCCACCATTGCGTAGCTTATACATCTATGATGAATTGATTCTCCTCTTTTCAATGACATCAGCAGATGATGGACACTCAATTAGCGTTGAGTTTCTGCCAATCATTTGTGACTATCGTGACTATGCGTAAGGGAGTCAAATTTGAATGGAACGATACTTGTGAGTCATCGTTTCAAGAGCTAAAAAGAAGATTGACATCAACACCAATTCTGGTGACACCCTAACGTGTCTTAGTGCTTCTTGGTGAATTCTGGGGACAAAATTCCTTTAAGAAGGGTAGATTGTAGAGACCGTAAATTAATTGATGGATAAGGGGGTCTAAAGAGTATTTTTGGCCAATTAAATGTATTAGGGAAACTAATGATAAGATTCTTTAGCCCTCATTAAACACTCACAGCAACCTTTCCCTTCCCCTTTCTGCATTTTTTTCATCAAGCATCGGGAGAATAGATCTCTTTCTCCTCTCCAAGCACAGCCACCACCATCGCCAGAATCCTCATCACCGACGTCTTCTCCTTTTTCATCCATCACCGACGTCGCCACCATAATCGGTGATGAGCACCACCATCGTCGGTTCCTTTTCCTTCACCATCGTCTTCCTCCTTCCTCTCCCCGATCTCTGTATTTTTCCCCTTCCTAATTCTTGGATCTCTCTCCCTCTCACAATGTCTTCATCACACGACCAGTGGCACCACCCACCAGTGGTGCAAGCTCACCAAAAATTGCCACCACCAGTGGCTTCCCCTTGGATTCTGGCACTACATCTTTCTTCTCCACCTACCTGTGTGCGAAACCCCCAAGTGAGGTACACCATATTTATCTCAGGTAAGTCTAAAAATGAAGGTTCCATTTCTATTATTTTTTTCTTTTCTTTCATGTTCATGTACTAGCTGCCATGACTGAAATTGGTGACATTTGTTGGGCAAATTCCTTTTGCGACAACTTTTCTCCCCTTAGTGTTTTAGATCGAAGAAATCAACTTTTTTCGGACCCTAAGAGCTTTACTTTCATTGTTGAAGCTCGGAGTTCATTCTTGGGTTTTTTGCATTTTTAATCTTCAAGTTGATTAAGGTAGGAGCTTTTGCTTATTGTGGCTTGCAATTTTATTGTATGAATGTAGATAATTAATTCTTGCATTTTTGGATTATCTACTTTACTTGCAAATCTCTTTATGCATGGTTGATCCTGAGAAATTTGGCATTGGATATATGTATGATATGGAAAAATTAAAATCAGTTAAACGTTATTTTTATAAAGTGAAATGTATAAAACACTTCAACGTAAAGGGAAAATAGTTTTTGGAATGGCCTTGAGGGATATATTGGTTATCCTTTGACATCTAAGTTGTGAGTGTGATGGTTGTTTATGAGTTCTAGGCTCGTTGCATAGGTGATGTCCTATACCAGTAGGTTAGTGCCTCGAACATAGGACCTGTCTCAGCTCACTAGTGTGTGGATTGCCTAGGTGAGTTGGGTGACATGTGCATTGTCACTAGGGAACATAGGCCTAGTGATAAGGGATGTTTATTTTTCTACTCTCTTAGGCGTTTCATACCGTATTGGCGGCTACTTGGATTGATTAACCAACTAATAGAAGTAATTATGGAATGAGTAAAGGTTGTGGAACCTAAAATGCATTAATCCCGACACATCATCTATCACATTTCATTTTGGTTTATGTTACACCTACTTTTACTTCATACTTAGAATTGTTAGTTATTTATGTGCTTTGACCCCTCTACTTTGTTCATGTTGGTGGACATTCCAGGTACTACAGCGCCTCACAGCTGATTCCATCTTTCATGTTATTCCTTTGGATTTCTAGTTAGATATGCATCTTTTGGTTCCCTTTCATTTGATTCGTCCATGATGTAGGCCATAAGGTCACTCTCTGTTTTGTTCATTTTGTTGTATTTAAGTTGAATACTTGTACTAAGCTTAATACTCTTGCTTCATGTATATGTTGATTAGTTGTATCACCGTAGATGGAGGTTAAATGCATGTAAGAATGGAAGGCATGTGGCCTGTAGTGTAGTTGGGTTTGTTGTTGTTGAGATCCAGACAAAGCCTATGTATATTTTTATTCTGCTTGTTCTTTCCAGATCATTTGAGAGACGGTTGAACCATCTGGTTATCCAAAAAATAAAAGAAATTTAGTTAAAATTTTCTAAAAACTTACACTTGGACTATTTTTTGAGAAACCATCTATTTTCTATTTCCAAAACTCTGATAATTCCTTTCTTGATCATTTTCCCTCCTTGTCGAGTTAGATGTGAGATCTTATGGAGATCTAGTTATCTCTTTCGGATCTCAGGTCTGATTCAAAAAATATGGGGCGTGATAGATAATCCCCTCATGATTGGGTCGACTACCTTCTAGACCCTTTTTACGTAAGTTTTTATCGTAGTTTGCTGATACTTGTCGAGGTGGTGACTTGCTCGCTCCCTTATTTCCTCTAGTGCTTGTAGGTTTGTTACTCGGTGGTACCCGGTATCCCATCCTACGGTGAGAGCCATCCTCGTTGATGGTATTGCCAGCCCCATGGGCAACACTACTTCAGATCTGTAGGCCTATGAATAGGATGACAATGAAGTTGGTGACCTCTTTGCGGTGTGAAATGCCCATAGTGCGATGGGGATGTGGCCTTACCAAGTTTTTCCATTTTCGTCCATCATTTTGCTTAGGATCCTAATCAAGGTTTTGTTGGTGGCTTCTTCTTGGCCATTTCCTTGAGGATAGTAGGGTGTATATTTGTGGTGTTTCGCTTGGTATGACTCAAATAATTGTCTTACGTACTTGTTTACGAAGGGGTGTTCCATTATCTGAGAGGATCACTTGGGGTATCTCGAATCTTCAAATGATGTGTGTGGGGATCCCGCCCTCTTATCTCTTAATATTCTCCCTCTGTCCCTCACTCAAATGAGGAGTGTGTACGGAATGAACCATGAGGAGAGAAAGGAAAGAGGAGTTTTTCTTCAAATGTGCGTTCGTGTTAAAGACCGCACAATTTTTGGAGTCGCCACTTAGTTTTCAGATAAATCAGGAAACCAAAAACTTTCAAGGCAAACTAGTCTGTCCTTACCAAAGTAAATGGTTCGGGAGCTAGGGTACGAAAGGAGAAGGTGTTAGGCACTCCTCTTGCCCGATCCGAAGATTGGCCTCTACTTAACCGTTCAATTTGTTCTTGTCTTAAATTTATCAAAAGTAACATATATAGAAAGGGGGTTGAAGAGAGAACATTACAAAAGCAAAAAAGGAAGTAAAACCTAACCTAAAACTAAGGTTTTCTATGCATACACACACTTAAGGCATGTCAAAAGGGAAGATGGTAGCATATCAGTGCAGGCATGCATATAAGACATACTGTTAAAGCATAAAAACATAAAAAATGCTACTGGAAAGCCACAGATTTTTAACAAAGGTGGCGTGCGCCACCTCTTACCCGGCACGCGCCACCCTTGGTGGGCGTGCGCCACTTTAGGGTCCTCTAGAGATGGCGCAAGTCACTATGGATTAGTGAGCTCACCATTCAGAGGCCCGGAAGGGGCTACTATTTTTAGAAAATAGTGTGTTTGGTGTGCAAGTATTTTTATACGAAGAAGAAAAATACATAACATAATGTATTTCAACAAAAAACATAACAGATAGAAAATATTTAGACAAATGTTTTCATGTTTTCCTAAGAATTTGTTGACTTTATATTTTTGGTTGTCCCTAGATAAATGTTTGCACATTTTCTAGAAAATTTTTCATTTTACTTTGTTCAGGATAGTATTTTCACACATTCCTAGACTTATTGAATTTTTTATTTTTGAATGACTTAGGCTGCACTTTCATACTTTCTAAGACATAATTTTCCTTTTAAGCACACTAAGTAAGCATTTTCATGCTTTTTTAGGTTTATTGGGATTTCCTTTTTGATCTGACTTAGGTTGCTTTTCAAGGTTTCCTAAGGCATAATTTTTTTTTTGAGCAGTAAGTAAGCATTTTCATGATTTCTTAGGTTTATTGGAGAGTTCCTTTTTTTATCCGACTTAGGTTACTTTTCAAGGTTTCCTAAGAAAGAATTTTCATTTTTTGGTCACTAGAAACAACGTTTACACATTTTTCTAGGTTTGTTGGGGGAGTTCCTTTTTGATCCGACTTAGGTTACTTTTTAAGGCTTCCTAAGAAGGAATTTTTTATTTTGGTCACTAGAAACAACGTTTACACGCGTTTTCTAGGTTTATTGAGGAGTTTCTTTTTTATCCGACTTAGGTTACTTTTCAAGGTTTCCTAAGGAATTTTCATTTTTTGGTCACTAGAAATAGCGTTTACACACTTTTCTAGGTTTATTGGGGGTTTCTTTTTTTATCTGACTTAGGTTGCTTTTCAAGGCTTCCTAAGAAGAAATTTTCCATTTTTGGTCACTAGAAACAGCGTTTATACAATTTTTTAGGTTTATTAGGGGGATTATGTACAGGGAGGTATTCACAAGATGAACTATTTATAAATGATTATTTATAAGGGGTGCTATTTACAAGGGTACTATTTACAGAGAATATGTGCAGGATGATCTATATACAGGGCTTGAATATTTACAGGGTTTTATGTACAGGGTGCTATTTACAAGGTGATATTTACAAGGGGTGCTATTTACAGGGGATATATACACGGATGGTTACTTTTTTATTTTTCTTTTTTTTCCTGTACATGGGTGGTTTTTTTATTTATGTACACGGGTGGTTCCTTTTTTATTTCTCTTTTTCTCTGTACATGGGTGGTTCTTTATTTATGTACACGGATTGTTCATTTTTTATTTTTCTTTTTCTCTATACATGGGTGATTCTTTATTTATGTACACGGATGGTTCCTTTTTTATTTTTCTCTGTACATGGGTGGTTCTTTATTTATGTACATAGATGGTTCTTTTCATGAATCGATGAGTGTAATAATGTGGGCAACATACCAGATAAAAATAATACAATTTTTTTTTTGAAACACATATTTTCTTGGTATTATTATATGTACATAATAATTTTGAAAACATAAAGTAAGCTTGATTCAACTTTAGGTTGCTATGCCTTAAAAATGTGCATTCGAAAAAACTCTTTCGGGTTGTATTCTGTTACGAGGTTTGAACAAGGTTCAACAAGCAATCCGTATCTTTTTCAATGTGTCGGGAACTATCACAATAAGATCAAGTGTTGAAAATTTCTCCCTTAAATTTCATTGTTTATCCATTTTATCCATCAAGGTTTACCCAGATCCTTCGATTGCCACGAGAACAGAAAGAGTTTCTCTGTTGATTGATATACGTATCATGTCCCTGGTACCTCATTTGTCCTCAATGCCCATATCTTCATGTAAGACCTAACATTTTTGGAATCGGGGCTTCCCATTGCTTCACGAATCCTTATGCTTCCATCAGAAGGTACATAAGAATGGGTAGTTTCATGCCCCTAATTCCTCTTTATGCTTTCGTCAAAAGGCGCACAAGAATCGGTGGCTTCACGCTCATTGTTCCATGTGACTTTACGGTTTGAACAATACTGTATATGATTCATATTGCTTGTTCTGCACTAGTTCTTGCTATCTTGACAAAAATGTATGCCTCTAGCCTTTAATCGTAGCGGGTTTTTGAATATGCTCTTCTTACGTTTATGATTCTTATTACTAAGCAATGTTTCTCAATTTGAAAGGACTTTCTTTAGGACCATAGTCAAGGTTATGGTTAGGGTTTAAGAAATGAAGAGAAAAAGGCTCAAACATCAATGCATTACTAGGGTTTTTAAAAGTTAGCAGTCATCTTTTATATCTCGTTCGCCCTAGTTTTGACATTGTTTGGTTGAAAACTTTTTCTCTAGTAGTCTACCAATTTTTATATTTTCTTCTTTTCTTTTCTTCATCTTCTCTGCCCTCTTTTGGGGTTTTTTTTTGTTTTGTTGTTTTTATTTTTCTTGCTTCACTTCACTTCTCTTTTATTTTTTCTTTCTCCATTTTTTTTATCTTTCTTTTCATTTTCCCCAGTGTGGGGGATGACTGACTAACAGGGTTTTGAAAAGAAATATTGTAAGCTCAAACGAGGTTGATAAGAGATATTTGTAAAATATATAGAGAGTAAAAATGATGGTATTTTTTCACTTTGAGTTGCATGACTAAGTTATAATTACCCAAACATATGATGAAACGGACTCTCGTGCTCGTTTTGACTGAACTAGTTTTCACCATTGACGAGCCTTGTGAGCGAAAATGATGTCATGATTTGTTGAGTCTTTTTTTTATATTTTAACTTTTTCCTAGACCGCAATTTCGGGTTTTTAGCCTACCAATTTTTTTTTTTTTTCTTATTTTACCACTAACTTTTTCCTAGACCACCCTTTTGGGTTTTTAGTCTACCGAGCTTTTTATTTTTTTATTTTGTTACTCAAGAATCATGCGTCCAACGAACTCACGACATTTGATGGCATGATTCCTTATTCCTTTGATAATTGATGGCATGTTTCCAAACTTGAGGTTGATCTTCATATGAGAGGGTTCCATGTGTTCCCGTTAGCATATCTAATGATCATTAGTATTTCTTAAAAAGGTTTCATGGAGTTCACTTTTTAATCTCTGAGGGATCATCTTCAATATTTGGTTTATTATTATAGTTTCTTTCATTGTGAATTGGACACGTCTCTCTGTTAGAAAAGAAAGATTTTGGCAAAGTGCCGTTAAGAACCTCACATGTTTGGGGTTGCCAGACATCTTTTAAGGGAATCAGGCATTATCATTGTTTTCGAAGAAAGGTTCTCCCATTATTTTCAATCTTTTCTTCTTTTTCAACGAAGGTGGAAAGATAGGTGCACTCTTCAACTCTCTCTTTTTTCAAGGTTGGGAATGTCAAAATTCACCTATTTTGTTCGGCATAGCAAAATGAGAAGAATTGTTTTTATTTTATTTTTTTGAAAAGAATTTATTAACAAAAACAAACAAGAAAAATGAAACATAACATAAATAATGACAAAAGACTCAAAAAATATTGACTCGTTGCCCACATTATATATTTCTCAAGACTCATAAGATAAAGCACCATTCGTGATTAAATGCAACCCATTTATCATGTCACTTTATGGACTTCCTTGCAGGCTTCCTTGCTCCTCGATTTATTTGATTCTCGACTGTTTTCAGACCCAGTCTGAGTCTGGTTGTTAGACTCTTTCTTGGGTCCTAACCCCGAGTACTTCCCGGATTATGCTGCTATTACTGACTCTTCTCTTATTTGTGCTTCTGTTCCCATTCCTGCTTATACTTCTATTTTGTTTCTATCTGTTTCTGCTCTTGCTTATGTCCCTGTTGTTGGTTCTTGCTTCTGGTTCTGCCTCAGTCCCGGATCCTATTCCTGATCCTGTACTCCCTCGAATGCCCTCTAATTCCATTTTTTTGGTTTACTTGTGTTTGTCGATTCTACGCTGTTGCCTGGTAGGGTGCCATAAGTAGAAATATCATCATCATCGGGGTTGAAAAGGGTTGGGTTTTGGTGATTCGGCAGTGGATTGGTAGTAACATTAGGCTTGGCCGTCGTTGGAGGCGGGATCACCTTGTTATCAATCAAGTCCTGAATCATGTGACGAAGCATCAAGCAATCTTGAATGGCATGCCCAGACATCTGATGGTATTCACAGTACCTATCAGGGTTGTGTCTAGTTAGGAGTGGATTGGGAAGAGGCATTGGATCGAGGGGCTTTAGGTACCTTTTTTCCATCAACCTTGGAAACAATACAGCAAGTGGTACATTCAGGGGAGTGAATGTCCGAAATGGTCTGATAGGAACCGATGGTCTAGCCTGCCTAGGCTGAGAGTTAAGGAGGTCCACTTCTGCAGCCCTCCGCATGTTGTCATTGGGTGGACTTTGGCTAGCCTGGTTAGTTAGGTAGTTGTTCTGACTCTGATAGTCTTGATCCTGATAAATTCTCTGGGGTTTCTCCTGACTTGTACCTGCTTCTATTCTGACTTCTGTCCTTTCAATCTCTCCCGACTGGAGGGCATCCTCAATCTGGATTCCAGCATCAAATAACTGCTCCAAAGTCATGAGCGACTGAGTGATGAGGTACTTTTTAAACTGGGGCAGCAAGTTCTTTACTACCGTCCGGACCTGTACTTTCTCTGTAGGCCGATTGGTCATCTTGGCTGCTTTATCCCTCCAGCGAGTCAGGAAGTCAATAAAAGCTTCCTGAAGGTCCTGCTTGGTGGTTTCCAGCTCTCTGATGGTTATGTCCAGCTGGACGTTGTAATTATACTGCCCAAAAAATGTTATAGCAATGTCTTCCCAAGTTTTGGTTTGGGTGACTTCTAAGGTCAGAAGCCAACGTTGAGCAGCCCCTGAAAGGGACCTATGGAAGAGTTGTGCTTTGAGTTGGTCATCGATGTCCATGAGAGATAGGGTACCGACATACATCCGTAGGTGAATCCTAGGATCTTCAGTACCATCAATTTCTTCCATATCAGGCATCTTGAATTTTTTGGACAGCTTGGCATCAGGAAATAGACAGAGTTCTTCAACGTCGAGCATGTATTTATCGACTCCTTTAGCTTTTCTTAACACCTTTTTCAACCTGTCAATTTTATTAGACAGCAAGCCCTCCTGGGCCAAGGCCGGGTCTATCGCAATAGTAGCAGTAGTAGTAGTAGTAGCAGCAGTAACAGCAGTAGCAGTTGGTAGAACAACATTGGGAATAGCAACATCGGGTCTATTTCTCGAGGGAACTGTGCCATACTGATTATTTTTCAAGATAGGGTCGTCGACTACTTTGTCCCATGGATTTCTCGGAACTTGATTCATCTGTAGCGCTCGGATCTCTATTTGACATGGGACCTAGACTTGGGTCTGTTCCTGGAGCGTGAGGGTCATGCCTTCTAGAGCTCGCTGCATCTCCGACAGAGTTCGGATCAACGCATCATTCGTATCGCCATCTCCTACCATTGTATTATTATTCTTATTTTTTATTATTTTTTTGGATTGGGATTTGATCTTTTATAGCTTTCTACTCGGAAACTGAAAAACGGGCGTGATATCAGAGCTTGAAGAAGCAATGATAAGCCCTAAAAGAGAAAGAGATGGGAAACAAGTCAGATCGTAAGATGTTAGATATTATAGTTTGTGGCGACCCTATGGGAAGAACAAAACAAAAAAATAAAGCTAACA
>JAUTBS010401692.1:0-10144 GCA_032361285.1 Aequorea victoria | reverse complement strand
ATCACCCACTTCTCTAGGGTTTAGAGAACTTATATTCTAGGGTTAGAATTCCTCATCAACCATTTAAAGTAATCCTACATCTTCATTCGATGTTTTGTGCTTAATGAATGTGTCATGCGAAGTGAGGCGTCACAGGTGGATAGGGTGAAAGTTTACATCATTTCAAAACTTTCACCCCCCCTCTACTGTAAAACAAATCCGATCATTTTTGGGGCACGCTGGTTTTTACCGACGATTCATAAAGGACTTTAGTAAAATTTTCAAACCATTGTGAGATCTTCTAGCCAAAGATGCACCTTTTATTTTCACAAAGTCCTGCATGGAAGCTTTTATAAAGCTCCGTGATGCGTTATCGTCGGTCCCAATTATGCAATCACTCTACTGGTCCTTCATTTTGAGATTATGTGTGACGCATCCGACTATGCTGTCAGTGCGATTTTGGGACAAAGGGTGAATAAGGTCTCTCATGCAATATACTATGCGAGTAAAACCTTCTTTGACGCTCAGTTGAATTACACCACTATTTAGAAGAAATTACTAGCGGTGGTATTTGCATTGGACAAGTTCCAATCCTATCTGCTGGGATCGAAGGTTATTATGTTCTCTGATCATGCCGCTTTGTGACATTTGATCTCGAGATTCGAGACAAACCAGGATCTGAAAATACTGTGGTGGACCACCTATCCCGTATCCTTGTGGAGACTTCATGTGATCCATCGTTCTTGAAAGACTCGTTTCCAGACGAGCAACTCTTAGCGGTCACACAAGTCCACCCCCCATGGTTTGCAAATATTGTGAATTACCTTACTGTAGGAAACATCCCGTCTCATTGGTCTAAACAAGACCGAGATCGACTCTTTTCGTAAGTGTGATTCTACTTTTGGGAAGACCCAGAACTTTTTAAATATTGTTCTGATCAAATTATATAACGATGTGTTCCCGAGAGTGAACACCAGCACATTCTAATTTCTTGTCACACGTTAGACTGCGGTGGCCACTTTATTGGTAAGAAAACGGCCGCCAAAGTCTTGCAAAGTAGCTTCTATTGGCCGACACTTTTTCAAGATGCGTGTTGTCTGCGGTGTCAACAGACAGGGAATGTGTCGCACCGTGACATGATGTCCCTGACACCCATTCTAATTATCGAGATTTTTGATGTGTGGGGCATTGAGTTCATGGGTCCTTTCCCGCCTTCATTTGGGTATATGTATATCCTTGTGGCGGTTGACTACGTCTCTAAATGGATGGAAGTCGTAGCCAGTAAGACCAATGACCACCAAGTGGTGGTCAAGTTCCTCTAAGCAAACATTTTTAGTCGGTTCGGCTTCCCACGTGCTATCATTAGTGACGAAATGACTCATTTTTGTAACAGATACTTCGACACTTTAGTTCGCAAGTACTCCATCACGCATAAGGTAGCCACTCGTTAACATCCGCAAACTAGTGGACAAGTCAAAGTTTCTAATAGGGAGATTAAAAGCATCCTAGAAAAGACAGTGTGACCCGATAGAAAGGATTGGTCGCTTAGATTGAATGGTTCTTTGTGGGCTCACCGTACAGCCTACAAGACCCCTATTGGCATGTCCCTATGCCGTTTGGGTGTGTCATCTACCGGTTGAGCTAGAACACAAAGATCTTTGGGCCATTCGAAAGTTTAACTTTGATATGGTTGCAGTCGGGTCTCACCAGAGACTCCAACTCAATGAGTTGGAGCAGATGCGCAACGATGCTTACGAGAGCTCGTTGATTTACAAAGCTCAGACTAAAGTTTTTCATGATAAAAACATATCACGCAAGTCCTTTGAGCCCAATCAACGAGTTTGGTTGTTTAATTCAAAGTTGCGTCTCTTTTCCAGTAAGCTCGACTCTCGTTAGGAGGGGCCTTTCATTGTAACAAAAATTACTCCCTAGGGAGTAATAATAATTCAAAATCCAAAGACGGGGAAATCATTTAGAGTCAATGGCCAGAGACTCAAGTAGTATGTAGATGGCATTAGTGACGAGGAGGTGATTGAGTCCGTCGACTTGACGGATCCGATTTATCCGGTTCTTTGAACTTTATGGACGTCTGGCTGAAGATGGTAAACTTAGCTCTTGTTAGGAGGAAACTCAATCTTTCTTCTTTTTGTTAATTCAAAACACCAAAGAAAATAAATAAAAATATAAAGAGAGAATAATTTGGTGAAAAAAAATGAACAACACAATTCCTCACTGCCACCTCCCTTCCGGACGGAATTCCTTGCATTTGGACGGTCCATCGCTCGAGCGACCCCTCGAAACCACCATTTAACGCTCGAGCAGTCACTGGCCAAAAGCGTTCGGACGGAGAAGTACTGAGGGGACACTAGCCCAAAGCGTCCAGACGCTCATCTTTTGCGTCCAAACGGCGAAATGCTGAGGGGACACTGCCAAAGTACGTCCGGATGCGCATCACCTACGTTCGGACGGGTTTGAAATTCCAACGGCCCGTTTTTTTCCCCCTCAATTTTCGTCCTTCTCTCTCGCCTTTTTAAAACCTCTTATCCTTCCCACTCTCTCATCTTCCCATTCTTTCATCTCCCACTCTTTCCTCATCCCTCTCTAACTCCCATTTCCATTCTGAAATACTCTCCCTCTCTCTCAACTTTATCTCCATCTTCAACCACCGGTTGAGTTTTCCAGCGAATCATCATCTTCTCCGGCAAAGTCCGAAGCTTTCGGTCAATTTTTTCCTTTCATCTTTGAGTTTTCCGGCGACTCTTCGAAGATTTTGTTCATAGTGTCTGGCCGATCTTCAAAGTTTCCGCTCGTCTTCTCTGGCGACATTTGAGTTCTCCGGCGAGTTCTCTGGCGATCTTTGAGTTTTCCGGTAAATTTTTCGGCGACCTTCGAGTTTTTCGGTAACTTTTCTCTGGTGAGTTTTGAGTCTTCAATTTTTTCCCCTTTTATTTTTAATTTCTTTTTCTTCTCCCCTTTTCTTGTCATTTTCCATGGCCTTTCGTTGTCGAGCCCCTACCACTAAATGGGCTCAGGATGCCTCCTCTTCCATTCTTCCAGCTCCCGGCTCTACCTCCTCCGAGGCTTAGGCTAACCGCAAGCTCCATCACATGACCACTTTTCCGGTCGATGGCCCATTTCAATTTGATACCTATGCCAAGAGGGGGCTCACCCTTTTCACCGATCGATCCCTCACTCCTATTCTTGGTCCATTTCCTCCCCCATACCCCCGCATCGTCCGCCTCTTCTATCAAAACATTCACGTTCATGCGGGTGACCAAAACGTTGTTCGGTCTACCATTGACGGTGGTAACGTCACGATATCTTCCGAGTGCATTGCTCGTGTTCTGGGCATCCACCGCGACGAGACCCCCTTCCTGTTCTCTTGGCCGATACCACGGCCTCTATCATAATCGATCCTATCACCTCCGATCGTGGTGACGTCATTGCCATCTTCACCCGGTGAGGTCTTCTCGACTTCTCGCAGTGGTTTTTCGATACGGCCCTCCGGGCCAATATCTTTCCCACCAGCCATAAGGACGAGCGATGTGGTGCCTTCCCCAGGCATTGTATGCTTTCCACTCTAGTGTGTGGGTCTCCATCCCCTTTCGTATTATTGATGAGATGATCCACTTCATGAAGACGCCCTGCATCAGGCGTTCGCTTCCTTTCACGAACCTCATTGTCCCGTGCCTCTGACTCGCTCACTCATCTATCTTCCCAGGGTCTGATCTACTTGAGAACCGTCACATCATTTATACCTTCGTCAAGTGGATGAAGAGTACGCGTAATCTGATACGCTTACAGGGGCGAGGAGGTGCCAACGACTCTGACAAGGAGGAGGATGAGGAGGAGGACGCACCACCACCACCTGGTGACCCTAAGATTGGAGCATCTTCGTCAGCACCTGCCCTATGGACTATGTTGCATGCTAATTTTTTGTCTATCACGGGGCAGCTCACCCATTTGGACAAGAGTCTCGGTCGCACAGAAGAAGTACATGGGTGACCTGGATGAGATGATGAGGATGATGCTGGCTGCTCAGCACATTACGCCACCACCCCGATGCGGCCACCATCCGGGCAGTGGGGCCCTATGAGGTTTATTGTACTGCATCCGAGTTTACCTATCTGCTGCTAGTTTATTTTCCTGTGTTTTTATTTCTTTTATTTTTTTTATTTTATTTCCTTTCAGTACTAGCATTGTACGTGCAGTTGCACAACAGTTTATTTTATTTCCTTTTTTTATCTATGACAGTGCATGTTTGTTGCTTTCTTTTATATTATTGCTTGATTTTTGTTGTTTGGGTATGCTTTCTTTCATTACACAGGTCGCACGGCATTGCAATTGGAACAACTTCCTCCGTCACACTACGCACCCTCTTGAGGTGTATTATTTTATTTTCTATTTTTTCAGTTCTTGTTTGCATGTCATTAGGACAATGATGCTTTAAGTTGGGGGGATATTCATAAACCATGGTTAACCACACCACAGCAATTTTAAACATAAAAAATAAAAAATAAAAATAAAAATAAATTTGGTGTGAAATCATTAAGCTTTCATAATAGATGTTTACACTTTACCGTATTGAGATAGCATAATTCTTTACACTTACTATTTGTTACTTAAATTTTTTTATATGATCTTTACTCAGATCTACCTCGCACTACACACTTGGCTGCATGTTTATATTCTTGATTGAAAAATGAAGATAATTTAAAATTCTTGACGAATACTTGTGGAGACTATAACCCTGTGCATATTTTGAGCCTTTTTTTGTAAAAAAGTTTCAGTCTATGTACTCTCTCGATTCTTTGAAAGCTTACTTTATTTGTTGAATAGTCTCATTAGTTTTTCATTTTGGTTGAATTTCATAAATACATCATTTGCGCTTCTAATAACATCCGAAATTTATGAACACTTGAAAAACTATGTCATTTTTAGAAAATGATTTTAGGACATCTTTGTTTTTTGAACTGTTTGTATCTTCCTATATACATTATCCCTAGTCCACCAGTTTGAACCTTTACATGCTAAACTTTTCTTCTTTAAGCTCTATTCTTTTCCAAAACAAATGTCTTGTGCCGCAAAATAGTGAGAAAGAGAAAAAGAGGAGAATAAAATAGTACTTGAAGAAGAAAGGAAAACAAAAGAAAATATTGGTGAAAAAGGTGAAAAAATGAATATATAGTTGATTGATCATCACTGTTGAGAACACAAATGCTCATGTGATCAACGAGGAAGGTGAAAATAGAGAGAAAAGAAAATGATTGTGTTTAAAAGAAAGAAAAGAAAATAACATGTGAAGGTGAGAAATGGATTATTTCCTAGGAAAATCCCATGTTCCAATTTGTGTAAGACATGTTTTTCTGACCTAAAACTTATACACTTTCCTTTACCTAATGCTACAACCTAATGTAAAGCCCTAATTGATTCTAATTAATGACATGGTTTGGATTATGAACATAATGGATGGATGGTTTTGTGTATCAGTTTCCTACATTTTTGACATTTGACAATTCTTTTATGACACTTTGTGTATTCATTGATTATAGCGTTCTTGGAGTCATATGTATACGGAACAACTTGATTTGCTTTTATTATCTATACTGCATACACATATAGAGAATTTTAAAATGCACCTATTTTAGAGTGTTTATTTGTTGAGTGCATATCCAGTGAGTATTGAGTCGAATCACCGTTTTAATAGATATTTGACATTATCTTTCACTTTGAGATTGAGTTGACATGCATGTTAGCCAGGTTCATACACACTCCGAGTATTGATCACTATAAATTTTTGGTACAAATTGGCAGTGTTTTGAATTATGAATATCTCGTATGAAAAGTGTTTAGCTTTATTATTGGTACTCATTGGTCGATCACCGTGTTTACAGAAATATTTTGTCTTGTTTTCTCTTTGTTTGTTTTTGTTTTGCTCGAGGACTTGCAAAATATAAGTTGGGGGTGTGATCTAAGCTTAAAAAAACACTTTTAAGCCATCCAACGTACATGTTATGTCCTTGAGTCGTTAGTATAATGTGTGTTTTAGTGTGTTTTCTTGCAACATTAGGTACATCGGATCATTTGACAAAAGTGGGGTTAAGAGCGAGAAATAATGTAGAAAGAGGCAAAAGTGCAATCTGGTAAAGTTTGTCCGGACGCAATCCTCTTCAGTCCGGACGCTCGGAGAGGGATAGCCAAGGAAGAGCTACTGGACATATCTGTCCGGATGCATCTCTCGTCTGTCCGGACACTCGTCGGTGAGAAAGGTTTCTAATTTTAAGTTGTTCTCGTTGTTTTTGGAGAGAAGTATTAAATAAAGAATGTTTTCAGTTCCTAGGGTTCGAAATATATCAAAAAAAGAATAAGGAGCGGCTAGGATTCAAGGAGACGAGGAAGGAGAAGATCGAGATGGCATGTTTATACGAATCTTCGTCATTCATCGCATCAATGAGCGGCTAGTTTCTTCATCTATGGTTTCGATGAAACCCTAGTTTATGTAATGTAGATTTTTTATTTAGTTTTGAATATAGTGTTATTCTATTGGATTCATTCAGTTGTATAACATTTTTTAATGTTTTTGATTCTCACAATCAAGAATAGTTTTTAAACTTCTCTTTATCTTTTGTTCGTTGTTGTTTTCTGTGATTAGAATAACGACACATTATACATTGTTTCTTTGTGCCTCATTGAATGTTTGTTGTGATAGTTTATGCTTGGATAAGATGCGTTGTGCCATGACTTGATTATGGATACAACTCGTGCTAATCTAGATAATCTATGTTGACACCATTCCTTTGAATCTTCTTGACGCATCATTAGGGCTTGTAGTGTCTTGAATGATCCGTGTGAATGTGTCTAAACCTACTTCAAAACCTATGTTTACTAAGCTAGGATAGATTTGTATATCCCTAGATATCTTTTAAATCAATTTTAATTGTGTTCTTTAGTTAATTAATAAATCTCCATGTTTCACTTCCTACTTTAGAATTAATAATAGAATTAATTAGGAAAATAGATAGTTTAGCATTTTTGTCCCTGTGGAACGGTTTTCGGTCTTAATCACTATTCTACGGAGGAGTTGTTTTTACTCGGTTTTATAAATAGTATTTTTGATCACACGAACGACAACGATCAAATTTTGGCGCCGTTGCCGGGGACAATAAGCACAGTTATTTGTTTTTATGATCAATTTTCTTTTTAATTCTTAGTTGGATTTATATTTTTTGCATTCGAAATTTTTGTTTTGTTTTTATCTTCAAGTGCTTGAGCAGGATATTAATCACCGTTGAGCATACGAGTTTGTAGCGCAAAGAGGGACGTAACTTTCCCTACAAAGCACTGTGAGCTTTTTCATTTGTAATCATGATAATATTCTTGTACTAGGGTGTTAGTAGTTTTGCATATTGGGTGTTGTGTTGTGCATGCATAGTCAAAGGTCCTGTTACCCTGAATTAATACCAATTGACATAGAAATTGAATAGACTCTTAGGACCAACCGAGCACTCTCCTATCGTCTGAGACTTGATCATTTGAGTCACATCTAAGACATGGATCCACAAGAACCACAGGCTAGACAACTAAGAGAGTACTTTACTCCATCTTCTTACACTTGCCTGACTTGCATTAGGCTGCCGGATGTTGCAGCCGCACACTACAAGATTAAGTCCAATACCATACAAATGCTTCCCTTATTTTATGGACTTAATAACGAGGACCCCTACAAACACTTAGAAGAATTCCTAGAAGTGTGTTCGACTGTAAAAATCCAACACTTCACAGATGATGCCCTGAGATTGCGTTTATTTCCCTTTTCCCTCAAGGATAAAGCCAAACATTGGCTCAATTTTTTGACGAGAATTGCAATTACAACATGGGCTCAACTGCAGCAGGAATTCTTGAAAAAATATTTTCCCATAGGTAAAATTAATCAGGTTCGCCGAGCCATCACTATCTTTTCACAGGTTGATGGTGAACAATTTCATGAAACATGGGAAAGACTTAAGGAACTCGTTAGAAAGTGTCCCCATCACGCTGTGCCTAAATGGCAACTTGTGCAGTGTTTTTATGATGGTCTGTCATCTCAACACTGTCACATGATAGACGCCTCATGTGGAGGGACTTTCATGATGAAAAGTGAGGATGAGGCATGGGCTCTGTTTGAAAATATGAGTGAGAATTTTCAGCATCATGCCTCAGCTTCACGAGGTGAGAGGAGTATGCCGAACAATGCACCTAAACAAGGTGGGATGTATGAGATTGGTCATTCCAATGATCTTTCTCTTAAGGTCGATGCCCTGGCCTATAAATTAGATACACTTTTATCTGTCGGGCAAAATTCTCAATCAAACTCCTCTCAACCTCCCAACCTTTAAGAGGTTTGTGCCTTGTGTTCGAGCCCGGCTCACTTTGTGAGTGACTGTCACTTAGCACAACAGTTTCCTGAGTTTGTTTAGGAACAGGTTAACGCGGCGCAGAGTTTCTTAAGATCGGGGAATAATCCATATTCCAATACTTATAACCCGGGTGGAGGAACCACCCCAATTTTTCCTGGAAGCCCAAACTTCAAACAACAATTTTACTCCATCATCTCAACCATTCCAATCTAACACATCTAATCCCACATCATATAGACCGGTAGCACAACAGCCGTACCAACATCCTGATCCTCCCCCTCTTCTGTGAAACACGACTTTCGAGGATAAGGTGTTGCAAGCTCTTTAAGGGCTTGAGACTAACACTCAATTGTTGCACGCCCACTCACAATCCATATTGAAGCTAGAAACCCAAATGGGTCAAATAGCTAATGTCTTAAACAGACGAGAGGAGGGTAAATTACCGAGTCAACTGATTAACAATCCTAAGGGATAATATGGGATAGATGGCTCGCAAGCAAGTGATATCTTTCACGAGCAAGCGAAGGCGGTAGTAACACTTAGAAGTGGACGAGAGATCGAGAGTCGATCTGACATGGTTTTTAGGAAAGACAAAGAGATTGTCGGCAACCCCAACGATTCTAGGATTGACAACGCTTCAAAAGCTAAGGAGGTCACCCCTCCCGAATTGCATGATCCATCTAGATCGAAAGGGCCTCAATCGTATACACCAAAGGTCCCTTTTCTGACTTATCTTGATGCTTCTTCTCCTTTTTCAAAGAAAAGGAGCATCGATGGAAGAAATGCTCGACTTGTTTAAACAAGTGAAAATTAACCTCCCTCTCCTCGATGCGATCAAACAAGTACCTTCGTATGCTAAATTCCTAAAGGACTTGTGCACTCAAAAGTGAAAGTCCCGAAATCATGTGACGAAGAAGATTTTACTCACTGAACAAGTCCCATTCTACGAGAAGTTCGGGCTAGGGGAACTAAAACCAACCATGGTCACCTTACAGTTAGCTGACAGATCAGTTAAGGTGCCCTGTGGAGTTATAGAGGATGTCCTTATCAAGGTTGATAAATTTTTCTTCCCTGCGAACTTCATAGTCCTTGACATGGAACCGGTGCGAAGTGTGAAGGGATAAACTCCCATCATTCTTGGCCGGCCTTTCTTGGCCACGACTAATGCTTGCATAAATTGTAGAATGGGAGTTATGGATGTCTCGTTTGACAACATGAAGGTGAGGCTGAATATTTTCAGTGCCTCTCAACAACTCCCAAAGAATGAAGATGATTGCTTTGCAATTAATCTAATCGACGAGTTGGTTGAGGAGGCATCTCCATACATTCTAGCCAATGACCCTTTAGAAGCCCGTCTTGCCCACTTTGGCTTTGACGAGTTTGACATAGACCAATCAGTAGAGAATGTGAATTCTTTGTTGAATTCTCCACCTCTTACAGACTGGTCTCCTTGGAAAGCCAGAGTGGAGTCATTGCCTCCATTGGCAAGTGCACCGGCACCCCCATCTTTGGAGGTTCTCCTGAAACTTGAGTTGAAGCCTTTACCGACATCACTCAAGTATGTTTTTCTTGGACCCCATGGCACCCTCCCGGTTATCATAGCTTCCGACTTGTCGTCTGATCACGAAAGTCAGTTAGTTACAATTCTTAAAGAGCATAAGAATACCATAGGATGGTCGGTGGCTGACCTTAAAAGTGTAAAGACCCGCATTTTCGACAGTCAATTAACCTAGGCGTAACCGAACCCTAATTGAATTAAGAAGCGTTAA
>JAUTBS010401681.1:0-10145 GCA_032361285.1 Aequorea victoria | reverse complement strand
TTTAGTAGAGTTAGTCTACAAACTACAATAAGTATGGTAAGATAGTTAATATAAATAGAACATATATATTTTATTAGAGTTTATGGTTCGGTTCGATTTATAATCGGAACTGTGACCGTATATTCGTAAATCGATTCGTAATTTACAGTTTACATATTTTTGAAATCAGAACCAAATCGATTAACCAATTCACACTAATCGAATCGGATTGTACTAGTTTTCGATTCTATCATTTTTTTGGATAGTTTTAGGTGTCGTTTGGTTGCAAATTTTGAAAATTATTTTCGAAAAGTATTTCTGGAAAGAGTTTTCAGAGTAATATTGGAAGAGAAAATGTATTTGGTTCTTAGAGTTCAAAATTATTTTATAGTGCAAAAAATTATGAAAATATATTTAGTGACCATTTTTTTTTTATATTTGCACTATTTTCAGTTGTTTTCGAATTTTCTACAATAATTTTGAAAATGTCCGGACGCACGTTCAGACGTTTTAGGCCAGAGAACTCAAATAGTGAAAACGTACGGACCGTTTGAAACCGTTTTTTTCCTATTTTTTGGAGAAAAAAAAAATCGAAAAAAATAAAAACGTGTTTGGTGAGACTGTTTTTCGAAAAATAATTTCTCGTTTTGTTTCACTGTTTAGTAGTTTTTAGAAAGTCAGAAAATATTTTTTGTTATTTTCTATTTTTTTCAAACTTTTAATCCGATTTTTAGGAAAATAAAAAATTGTTTTTTGAAAATAACCTCACCAAACGCGTTTTTATTTTTTTTAAAAAATAATTTTGGAAAACAAAAACGGTTCTAGACGGTTAGGTTGATTATATGCTGAGTTTTTTGTTTTCCTAGATTTTTATATTAAATAGGTAAAAACAATAGACCATTAAAAATGATTTCAAATGTCAATAAAAAAATAACTTTTTAATCATTAGCTTTTTAAATATATAAATAAAATTTTAAAAGATAACTTTGTGTCACGACAGTCGTAGCTGGGCAACATAAAAAAAAAATAGTAGTTTTTGGACAAACATTAAGAATTTTAGAAGGATCAATTTTATACTTTTATTTTTTTTAAATTGTAATCCTTTCAAAAAGATTTGTTCCTAATATATTGTGTGAGGTACGAACTCGTAAGATTCATATGAATCAAGCGAAAGTAAACTATGCTTGAATCTACACATTGTATGAATTTTTAGTCCTACAAAGATAGAATAAAATTACTGTTCGGCGGAATATTCTTGCCGAAATATCCCTCCGATGATTAAGTCGGTAAATAGAAATCAAACTTAAAATCAAGAAAAAAATCAGAGATAAGAATTTCAGGATAATTTAGTGCATAAATTTTTTAGATCTCTTGTGGGTTGCTAGAACTTTCATATTTATAGGCAAGTAAGGTGTCAGGGGGACAAGTTGTCCCTGTAATGAGTGACATATGCTCATGTTGTTCCCTTTGCCCTCACTGAGCCTACCCTTATCTAGGTAGAGTAGTGATGATTGCAGCAGACATCAAATGTTTATTAATGATGCATTGAATGCCTATCAAAGAGCTCAGATTGTTTACTGATGACACATTTAATATCCATTAATGGCGCATTTAATGCTCTCAGACCCTGGTCATCATTCAGGCTATTACACTCAGATCTCCACCAAAGGGATAGCTCGACCCACATTCTGAAGCGTTGAGCGGCTTGCTCGGCCTCGCTTACGAGCACCGAGATGGATTCTCCGGTGTCGATGAGGTGAAGCTCGACCCATATTCTATGGCGTCGAGATATTTCTCTTGGTCAACTCTCGTCCTTTATAGATTCGACCCATTTTGGGTCGCCTTCCTTATATAACTCGGCCCACATTCCATGAGTTTGAACCTAAATTAGGAGGCCTAGATCATCCTGAATCGGGATCTTTCATTTTCCTCCCAACTCTCGTGCTTCGGTATGGAGTACGGGAGTTGCTCGGTCTCGGTAACGATGCTCGACCCATTTTTTATGGTGTCGAACCGATATCCAATACTTTGAGTTTTGAAGCGTCGCTTCGATGTCTTGTCAATCCACGTGTCATCCTCTTATTGGACCGTTGATGGCATGCTCGCGCTTTCCCAGGGGCCGCTGACATCGCTTTGTGCTCCAATGTGACTGTTGGGCATTGATTACTTCTCTGAACTATTGGGCTTGGCCATTGGGATTGGTGCTCGACCTTAGATTTTGACTGCTTGGCCCCACGTGTCTTTGCTGGGTTGGACCTCTGCTCGACTTAAAAATATCTCTTCACTTCCAGACGCACCCCCAGGCCTTCTAATGCTACCCTTGAGCTGCGTGAGTTCTCTATAAATAGCTCATTTTGACCTCATTTGTTTACCTCTGCAAAAATACTGTGTTTGTGTGAGAGCTGAGAAACGTTCCTTCGTCGTCGTTGATCTGGTTCATCATCCGTTCATCGTCATTGTCTTCTTACTTGTTCTCGTCCCTGTAAGTCTTCTCTTTCTTTATCTTTAGTTTCAGTGTTTGTTGTTGTCTGCTTCTTCAACCTTCCTCTTATTCCCCTATTTATCCTCATTGCCCTTCGCCTTTCTCTGTGTTTTTTGTTCTGGGTTCTGCCTCTCGATCTCTCTTTGGTTCCAATTCTTTTTGAGTTTTGGGTGTTAGGGTTCGTCTAGGTTTCCTTCAAGTTTTCTTTAAATTTCCTTCGCAGTTTCTACACTTCTTAGCTCTAGCTTGACCTCATAAACCTTAGCGGGCTCATAGGTAAATTCAGATATATGTGTGCCAACCCTGAGGCCTTAGGCATATGTAGGAGGGAGTACAACATCCCCAGATCGGTCACCCTCAAACTATTTGAGTCCGGTGATCTTCATTCTACCGAGCATGAAGAATGCCCATTTCCACTTGTCTCGGTCAAAGAGGGTGGGGTTCGGTTTCCTCTTAACCCATTCCTGAGGGAGACTCTAGTCGTACTTCGACTGAGTCCTTCCGAGATCTCAATAAATTTCTTTCGTATAATCAATATTATTGCCGCGCTAAATTGCCAATATGACATTAGCTTCAGTCTTCCTGAATTGTTCGAGTGTTACTCATTGTCTTCAAACAAGGACGACTCCACGTATTACCTAAGGTCTAGGGTGTAAAACCCGATAATTTAAAATAACTAATTAAAAACTTAATTAAATAAATTAATAGATATTGTGAAACTTTTTAAAATAATAAATGATAAAAGAATAATGTTAATAAATAAAATAAGGGAAGGATGAGACAAAATTGAAAAAATAAACTAATAAAAGAAATTGTTGTGCATGTGATGAAAGTTGTGTAGTGCAGTATTAGGAAGATAAATCATAAGGAGAGATTTATGAGATAGTAATGTGATCTATGTGAGCCAATATATATATTGAGGTCATCCCTGAACTCTCTCCCTCATGTCTGATCTCTCCCTCTCTGCAACCTTGCTCTCCTTCTCAGCTTTCTCTCTCTCTGAACCGCTGCCCAGCAGCCACCGAGAACGGCTGCCACCGAGCAACACCACCAGTGCAACAACGCCACCCCCCAGTGATCCCTCTCGTCGTCGACGTCATCACCCATCACCGGTGTAACCGTCGTCGTCCATAGCTTCTTCTAGTCCTCTGGTATGTCCCTCTTCCTCTCTGTTTTATATTCTTAGAAATAGTTATATATATATATACATACATATATCACCATTGTTATAGTTAACTTATCATCTGATAAAGATCAAATCTTTAATTGATTACAAACACATAAGGATATATGAATATATCACATTCACAGATTGACTGAAAAACAAACTCAGATTCATATATGTTAATACGTATATATATACGATATATATATATATAACAAATATGTATATATTATATAACATAAATCCATGTATAAAAATATATCATATATACGGTTATATACATGTATATCATTTTGAATTTATGAAAGAATAAACATGAAGATTAATGTTGAAGAAAGAAAGAATGCAGACCCCTAGAATCCAAGATTTCAATCTCAGAAGTCGTGTGTCGACCCATGGCCGCGGTAGGTTGACTCATACCCGCGGAAGGTCGACTCATGCCCACGGTAGGTCGACTCATGGATGTGGTAGGTCGACTCATACCCGTGGTAGCTCGACTCATGCCCGTGGTAGGTCAGCTCATGCCTGCGGTAGGTCAGCTCATGCCCGCGGTAGGCCGTTGTGTCAACTCACGGTCACCTGTTAAGTTTGCACCGTGAATTCTCTCTCTGTTGTGTCAACTCACAAATCTTTTGGGTCGACTCAAAATACTAAAAATCTTTAAAAATCTTTCTGTATTAATCATAAAGTTAAGGCTCTATTTGGATATCACTTTAATGATAAATTAAATCAATTAATGACTAAATTAATATCTGAAACAAACTTTAAAACTTATATACGGGGGAGGTTTCGTTTGATAGTTATAAATGGTTTAATTAGTCTTAATTGTTGATTATGATATATTGCATTACATAATCAGGATGACGAGGATTCATATTACTTTTCTGTTGCATTTGAGTTTACATTGGACATTAGGTGAGTGGATTGCCATGCTATGTATTTTTTAATAAATTTCGTATTCCCAAACTACTTGACTGGAAAATAAATATGTTTCAATGCTTTTTATGATACTGTTATTCTCTTATAACAATCATGGTATAAATATTTTATGATATACAAAGTTTGTTCTTATCTATTATGGAACGATCACGTGACTTCTCTTTGGGACAATGTGGAAAGTCCAGCGAATAGGCCCTACGGGATGACTCTGACCAACTAGAGAATAGACCCGACCTGGAGACTTCAGTGACCCTAGTTGCACAACGGTTTAAGGGATAGTTTGGAGATTTTCGGTGACCTGAAACTGGATCGTCTTAGGAAAAAGGTTCAGGTGTCACCCTGTGGTGACTCTATGTTCGATGATTAGATCCAATTGCCAAAGTTGCCCCGAGTATTATAATTTCTGGCACTTGCACCTAGGTTGTTCTTGTGTGGTTGTTTTTGATAGTTTCTCTTACATATTGATGATTATATCGCTATACCATTATCATGATGTTGGTATGTTTATGCGCGAATTATTACTATTGACATTTTTATGTCATGTTTATGTTGTTGGCATTTCTATGCGATGAGATTGTTATGGACAACTCTGATGTCTAGTTTGAGATAAATGGTTATGACTCGTCTTGATATCGAGATCACGTGAAAAATATAAATATTTTGATAAATGTTGGTGACTCGTTTAGATATCGAGATCACAAGGAAACCATGAATATTTTGATAAAGAAGAAAAGATGGGTTGTGTTATCACCATTTTAATTATACTTTGTATCTCTTACCATGATTATGTTTGAATTACAAACTATTTGAATCCCCTGTTTTAAAACTGCATATTATTATGCATGCTTTCATTCACCAGCTTTAGCTAACGTTGTAAATTAAACATTTCAGGTAACTAGTGATGAGGCTAGATGATTGACTCAGTAACTTCGTCGGATCTAGAAATAAAACATCTTACGACATGCATTACGCTTTCGCATTGATTACATTATTATATGATTATGAGATGTTGAGACAACATATTGTTGAGATGTTATGGGCTATTTGTCTCACATTGATTATTATGAATTTTAATTGATTAAATCCCCTATATTTAGAATTTTTTAGCATATTGTTAGCTAATCGTATGGTTAGACTTTCTTGGATTCATTGGATCAAGGTCCATGATCCATGGCCGGTCACATTTCCCGAATTGGGATGTGATATTTGTTTTTGTACTTTTTGTTCAAAGAGTCCTACAGATCTTTTGTTATTTTGATTGGACTATACACATTATATAATGTGTTGTCCAATATGTTGAGGATGTAATTTTGACACAGAAAATTAGCACGTTTTCATGCTTTCACGGTAGTAGCAACCAGTCGGTTAGTCTCATCTTCACTTAGAGATTACGCGTCTTTATGGAGAAACTTGACCAAATTCAATGTCATGAGATAGAAGAGCATTTTCTATTGGCAACTTTAAAGTCGGCGCCGTCGAATTTTTTTGATTTTTCCTCATGATTCATAGGAACATGAGGAACAAATGCAACTACTGGGGCAAAGCTGAGACAGTTAAATTCTCACCACTACTTACACCATTAGTAGCCATTTCTGTAAAAGCAGGATATCAAGTTTATAAAATTAAAATCAATATGCAGCAAATTAAATTATAACCATAATTTTCTATTTAAATAAATTCTATTTTTTTATCTTTTTCTCAAAGCAGTAACAAAAAAAATAGCAGAAAAATAGTATACTCCAATATGTCTTAAGATTGTTATCTATGGAAACGTAATTTGTTTTTACAAAAATATATATTTTTTAATAAACTATTTTAGGAAAATTGATTCTCTTTTAGTAGAATTTAAAAAAAAACAGAAATAGAAAAAACTGAACAAGACAGAAACAAAAATTTAACAAAACCTGAAACATAATTTCTTGGAACGCAATATTTGATCGGGACTAGTGTTCTACACTGTTTTTAAGACAGATTCGCCCCCACACTTTGTGTTTGACGGACGTCTATCTCATATGATACAACGATCGTCAGTTCAAAGAATGTATTGTGGGTGCCATTTATTTATGAAAACAACCCATTTTCCTTTTCTAAATTTTTTTAAATAATAATATTTTAATATATTATTTCAAGCTCAAGACCCGACCATGGGTCGAACTGGGTTGGGTCGGACAGTGAACGCACACGTGTGAGGTTCTAGGTCAAACTCAAATACACGCATGACTAGGTCATCACCCAATTACAAAACTTAGATCTCCTTGGAGTCCAAACTCATTTCGAAAGTTGATTTATATAAATCATATACATGATTGTTCTTCAAGCAATGTGGGATAACTTGCATGTTATAATTTTTATCATTTTCAAGTGGTTCATTTTATAGTCAATTTTCTCATTCACCTATTGATGATTTTAACAAATAAATATACAATATTAATGACCACGTGAATGTGAACAAATCTTATTTTGGATTCATACAAAAATAATATATAAAATTTATCCAAAATTAATTTTAAAATTTAGCTAAGACACTTATTTAAAATCAATATTTTCCAACGCATGTATCACTCACATAAGACTGGATCTCACGAACACAAATCACTCACAACTCACAAGTGAGTGGGTCTTAGATATGGTAGATATTGTGGGAGTAATTAATTTATGAATAATATGTGTTCATTAGGTGTTGAGTAAATGTGTACGTAGAAGTTGTCAATTCACACTGTACAATCACCCACAACTTGGGGAACTCATTTTTTCAAGAACTTTGCTATAAACAAATCAAAAAGTAAATCTTGTTGTAAATATAAAAATAGAAATTCAAGAATTTCGTTATAAATAAATCAAATGCTGAATTTGTAAATATCAAATAAATAGTTCTTCAGAAACTATTATATATATGAATGATATCCATGATCATATATATATTTATATATTTTTTTTGTAAATTTTTTTTTCTTTCTAACAAACAAAATTTCCCTCATGTTTCTCTCTTCTTCTTTTTCTTCTTCTCATTTTTTCTCTTATTCTCTCTGTGTTCTTAGACAATACAAAACTTTAGAATTTATAGGAAAATATCTGCACTATTGCACCTCCCATCTTAAATTGAAATACTATTGCAATCATATCTTACAATCACTTGGTTGGTTATACATAGTCATAACACTCACCCTTGTATAACCATCACATATTAAGAATATGACTCGTTAAAACCTTGTTAAGGAAAATTCTATGAGAAAAAAATTTAGACGAAGAAAAAAAGTACAGTCTCTACAATACTTTAACAAAGTGTCTCCCTCTCAATTTCATATGATATATCATTGAGTTGACGCATGCTAATTTTCTGTAGTAGTTACTTGAAAGTTACAGTCGGTAATGCCTATGTAAATCAATCTGTGAGATTATCACATAAACGAATTTGTTGCACATCAATATTACCGTTCTTATAAAGCTCATGGATATAATTTCTTTTTGGAGAAATATGCTTAGTTCGATTACCTTTGATATACCCACCTCTTATCTGTGTGATGAATGGTGTTTTCTTTTTATACAATATTGTTGAATTTCCTTTTAATAGAAGATAGCCTGCATTTTCCTTGAATATGATAAATCATTGACCACAACCTAATACACTCTTAGCTTGCTTCATAAATTGTCACTATCTCAGAATGATTTGATGAATTTACAGTTAATGTTTGCTTTATAGATCTCAATGATATAGTTTGTTAGCCTAAAGGTCTTTCAATCAAGCCTTAAGTTTTTTGGTTATTGTGTTTTGACTCAACAACCTATTGATTTAATTCTTTAGGAGTTTGTTAGCTAAAACAAACTAATAAATCATCATTGTTTGTGCATTATGTTTCTATCATTATACAACGAATCATTTAAATCCTTAAGAGATTGTAAGCCTAAATGGTTTTTAATCTTAGGTTCTTTTGGCTTCAACTCAACAATCTTAATGTATATCTTAGGAGTTTGTTAGCCAAAATAAGTTTATAATCATTATTGTTTGTATGTCTTTATGCTTTATATATATCTCATGATATTACAATATAATTGATTTAAACCTTTGAGATTAATGTGCAAAATATTCTCGATTAAACTAATAACTTGTCTTTGTATGAGAAAGTCCTTTTCAGGTTTAATCATGTTATTTGTATAGCCCAAGTCTCCAGCAAAAGTCAAAAAGATATGGAGAAGACTTCTGGAGAGTGCCTTGCCCAAGAATAAGCTGCTTTGTAAAGAAAAATAATTTCGCAATAGTGCAAAGGGTCGACACAAAAAAGTGAAGTGTCGAGACCTTGAAGAAAGCTCAGCTCAGCTCTTAAAGACAAGAAGGTTTTGGTCGACACCAACATTGATTGTGTCGACACAAGACTAGTATATTCCAGCAGAAAGGGCTAAGTTCAAGAAGAAGTGTCGACACCAAAGGCACAAGGGTCGACACAAAGGCTGTCACAGTGGGCACCGAAGTTGAAGACTGAAAAGCATGGAAAATGGTCGACACAAAAGTAAAAAGGGTCGACACATCCAAGTCCAACTATTTTAGATCTAGGCGGAAAGTGTCGACACAAGTTGAAGAAGTGTTGACGCAGACTAGCTTCCAGCAAGTATCATTCTTCGGTCCTCAGCTTTTTGAAGAAAGGGTCAACACAAACATGAGATGTGTCGACACAAAAGTGTTTCCGAGAGCATAGAAGTTCTGGATTTCCAAAATGAAAAGTAAGGTCGACACAAAGGTTGAATGTGTCGACACAAAGGGATATATGTGTCGACGCAAAGCGCGGAAAATCAAATTTCTAAATCTTCGCAATGGCTAGTTTTTGAATTTCAACGACTAGTTTATTTTCTTCAACGGCTCTATCTTTCTTCCAGGGTTTAAATACCATCTTTGAAGATCAAGAGCTTTCATGGAATTTATCTAAGAGAGAAGAAAAGGATCATCACAAAGAAACACATCAAGATCCTAAAAACTATTGTGCTAAAGAGCTTGTTGCTCTCTTTTGTTTTTCAGAACTTTGTTCTGAATTTGTTTTCCTCTATTCTCTTCTATTCTCCATTGTATATCATATTTGAGAGAGTGTGACACTTGTAAGTGAGGATTCATTGTAAAATCATCTCAACCAAGGAGAATATCCTCACACTATCTCTAAACATCAAAAAGAGATTTTTGGTTCCTCTTCACCCCAAGAAGAAGGTGGTTTCGATTGACCCATTCTACAATCCGATCAGGTTTCTCTTCACCCGTAAGAAGAAAGTGATTTCTCTTGACCCTTATTGAAGAAGGTGGTTTCTCTTCACCAGTGTTGAAGAAGGCAGTTATGATTCACCCTCAAGAATCTGTAAACGGTTTTGATTCACCCGCAAGAATCCGATATTGAACTTTCAACGGAGCTTGGAGAGTGGACGTAGGTCGAGTTGATCGAACCACTATAAAAATTATGTTTACATCTCTCTTCTCTTAAACTCCTTTAATTTCAATTCTTCATATTATTTATCTTTCCGCTGCATAACTTGTTTTTGATTGAAAAATTTGAAAGAGTTTAAAAGAGAACAAAAGTTTGCCATCAACCCATTTAACCCCCC
>JAUTBS010401670.1:0-10145 GCA_032361285.1 Aequorea victoria | reverse complement strand
TCGACAAATAAGGACTCTTATCGTAATGATGTGAGATAATTAAATTAGAGTACAGTTGTAATTATTTAGTGAAATTATTTACAATTAAAAGAATTAGAAATATATCATGGGGTGCTGATATTAATTTTTTAATTCTTTTAGAAGCTAATTTAATTATTATTCTTGGGTCCCTAGTGTAGTCCATAATTACAGACCAGGTCAATTTTCTTCTCTATAAATATGAGGTTTATTTTGATTATTAGGCCAGAACTCATATTATAGACGACGACTAGGGTTTTAGTCAGGAAAGAGAGAGAGTGAGAGAGGAGGCGGCCAGATCCTCTTGTTGATCGTGCAATCAGATCATACACTGAAAGATTCGAGGAGTTACAGTTCTGATTCAAATCTATCGAAATATGTAGGTAAATTTTTGAACTTCGAATAATCTAAAATTAATTCGTATTAATGATCTAATATAAGATCCGTAGGTGACTTTCTGCAGAATCCAACATAGGTACCCTCTCCCTATAATTGACTAGTTAGTGGACTCGACCAGTGACCATGACTTTCTCAGTTTCATACACGCATTCTCAGGATACAATTAGATCATCTCGAACGAGGCCAATTAGGAGGCGACCTCTTTCATCATAGACCGGGGCATCTACTGCTACAAGGTTATGCCTTTCGGCCTTAAAAATGCAGGGGCCACTTACTAGTGCCTGGTTAACCTCATGTTCAGATTCCAAATTGGTTAGAATGTCAAAGTCTACATTGATGATATGTTGACCAAGAGTAGAAAAGCCAATGATCACCTTGCAGACCTCGAGGAAACTTTCCAAGTATTACACAACTTTAACATGAAGTTAAATCTGGCTAAGTGTGCATTCGATGTGTCCGGAGGAAAGTTCCTTAGATTCATGGTCATTAAGTGTGGCATCAAAGCTAATCCCGAGAAGATCAGAGCAATTTTAGAGATGCAGTCCCCAAAGATGATAAAAGAAGTGCCGAAGCTGACTAGACAATTGGCGGCCTTGAACTGGTTCATCTCAAAGGCGACCGACCGTTGCACGCCATTCTTCAATGTCGTGAAGAAGGCATTCGACTGGACAGAAAGCTACGAGTAAGATTTCATGGACCTTAAGGTGTACTTGGAAACCCCACCACTGCTGTCCCGAGCCATGCCAGGAGAGGAACTATTTCTCTACTTAGCAGTCTCAGAAACAATAGTCAGCTCAGCTCTCATTCGTGAAGATGCACGGGTCTAGAGGCAAATCTACTATGTCATCCAGGCGTTTCGAGGAGCGAAGTCCAAATACCCACGGGTGGATCAGTTGGCCTTTGCCTTAGTCACCTTGGCTAGGCGACTGTGCCCCTACTTTCAGGCCCACACTATAGTTGTGCTGATCGACCAACCGTTGAGGAAGATACTGCAAAGGCTAGAAACCTATAGACAATTGGCACAATTGTTAGTAGATTTGGGTGAATTCAAAGTCCAACATTAGCCACAACAAGCCATAAAAGGACAAGCCATAACCAAGCCATAAAAGGACAAGCCATAACCGACTTCATAACAGAATTCACGGTCCCAGAACACATCCCCATCGAGCAATAGCAGACTTGCTCAGCAGTCGAAGCTCAGCAAGAGGCCAATACTAGCTTTGATGATCAACATGTATGGACGATCAATGTTAATGGATATACAAACCAATCGGCTAGTGGCGCTGGCCTGGTTCTCATCTCTGCCCAAGGAGAGGTGCTCAAATATGCTAATTATTTTGGATTTTGGGCTACCAACAACGAGGCAGAGTATGAAGCCGTCATAGATGGGACCAGGCTAGCACTTGTAATGGGGGCAAGATAGGTAAAAATCTTTAATGACTCCCAACTGGTGGTTGGCCAAGTACAGGGCGAGTTTGACACCCGAGAAGAATGAATAAAAGTTTACAAAGCCGTCATAGAAGAGCTCAAGGCCAAGTTCGACAAATTTCTGATCGAAAGGGTCCCTGTCAATCAGAGAGCCGATGACCTTGCATGGCTAGCCTTAGGTCCCGAGGGGTAGATGAGACGAGGTATACAGATAGAGTACCTGAATTAGTCGAGCACAATTCAAGAAGAGACACCGAGCACAGCGGTCAACATGTCACAGATCTGTGTAGTCTAGGCAAAAGATATCATCAACTTTCTACGAAGCGGTCAGCTACCGACCGACAAAGTTGAAGAAAGAAGGCTAAGGTACAGAGAAAGTAAGTACGTGCTTATTGATGACACTCTATATAAGTAGCATACAATATACAGACATATATATATATATATATCATATAATAGATCATTATAGTTAATTATTTGATCCATAGAGCATGCTAATAATTATGATTATATCATGTTTTGATCGTTTGAACCAGAGGCTAAGATATATATAATAAGATATATATGTATAATAGTATGTATATGTATATATATACAATTTCATAACAATTATATATATATATGTAAAATAAAAATTTATTACACAAAAATAGGATGTAATCTACTAATGTGATATGTCCAAATCATCCTAAAACATGATAAAATATCATTAATAATATTTAAAAGGAAGAAAAGAATCCGAAAACACTAAAAATCAGAAGCTCCAGAAGCCATCCATGGCTGCCGCGCAATTATGGGTCAACTCACAGCTCGTATGAGTCGTCCCAAGCGACGTAGGCGAGGGGCCCCATTCTTTGGTGTCGACTCATGAACTTCATGAGTCGACTCATGGAAGGCTGTCTTGCCTTGTGTCGACTCATGAGACCATGTCGAGACTATTTAACCCTTTGAGTCGACTCACATCCTATTTGAGTCGACCCAGTGCCTCTACCTTACCTTTGGGTCAACTCATCAGCTTCTTGAGCCGACTCACAGTGCCTTGTATGCCCCATGAGTCAACCCAAGACCCCTTGGTGCCGACTCACAGTGACCATGACACCCCAAGGTCGACACCAGCACCTTTGGCATCGACCCTTGACACTTGACAAACCACCCTGGGTAAACCATGAGTCTACCCACTGACCTTTGAACCTTGACAAACCACTTTGGATCAACCCACAGCCTATGTGGTGTCGACCCAGACCTGCCTTTGACATATTTTCGGTCGACACAAGGGCCTTTGTGTCGACTCATTGGCCGAGTAAAATGAGAAAAGTTTTGAAATTAATTCTAATGCTTAGGCCCTGTTTGGGCATCAATTTAATGATGAAATAAATTAATTGAAGATTAATTTGACACCAGAAACACATATGAGAATTATCAAATGGATTAAGGGTCCGTTTGGTTAGATATTAATAAATTAATTGTCTTATGGAATTGTGATGAATTGTGCTACCTTATATATCAGGTTGACGTAGATTGTCTTGCTTTATTGCTTAGCTTGGACTCAAGGTGAGTGGCTCTCATGCTACATATTTTAATTAAAAATCTTCGTTTTTCCAAATGTTTTAAGATAAAAATTATATGTATGTTTCAAAACTCTTTTAAACTGTAATGTATTACCTGTAGTATCTTTCATTTCAAAAATCATGGTAGAACTATTTTGTTGATGAATGGATTACTTGAGTATATTTGAACTAAAATTGTATATTCTATAAATGACATAAAAGAGAATTGTGTTAAAAAATTAAAAGGATATAATCTAACTTTCTCTTAGAGAACCACGATATAAATATTGCGAAAGAACTTTTTAAACAAATAATTACAGGTTGTTGAATTGATGTGATATTTTGATAAATCGTAGATGACGGAACCAAATAAAAAGTATGAGGAAAAACATTATGAAAAGTATAATGAAATGTATTATGAATGGTATGAGAATATGTGCAAAAATAAGTATTATAAAATACTTAAAAGTATTATGGGAACTATTTTGAAATATGATATAAAATATTTCATAAGGAATATTACGAAATGTGAGTTATGTGTTGAAAGGGGTTCTTACCCAAAATGTTTTCCTAAAGAAGGAATTGGAAAGAGTTCTTACTAAATTGTTTTCCTTTTTGATTTAATAAAAACATTTCCTACCAAAATATTTTTTTATAAAAAGTGTTCTTATCAAAACGTTTTCTATTAAATAAAGGTATTTTCCTACCAAAATATTTTTATATTAAAATAGGATAAAACGTGTTTTCTTACTAATTGTTTTTCTTAAAAAAGAGTTCTTATTAAAAGCTTCCTATAAGATTTAATAGAGATTAAGAAAGAGTTCTTCTTCTTAAAATATTTTCATATGCGTTGAAGTATTAAGAAAGAGTTTCCTTACTAAAACGTTCTTTATAAAACTAAAGGAAAAGTGCTAAAGAGAGTTTATTTTCAAAATATTTTCATTTTAAGAATTTAAAAGGTGTTTATTTCCAAAACGGTTTCCCTTTTTATAACAGAATAAAAGGCGTTTTCTTACCAAATAATTTTTAAAATAATAAGAAAGAATTCCTTAGTAAAAGTTTTCCTATAAGATTTAATGAAGAATAAGGAAGAGTTTTCTCACTGAACATTTTTATAAATGTAATGAGAAAAGGGTTCATATCAAACGTTTTCTTATAAATATAACGAAAAGTGATGAAATGTACTAATGAATAAAATTGTGAAGGATGGGCTATAAATAAACGTGTTATAAAACCAACGAAACGTATTATAAAGTAAAATGTATATGAATTGTATGGTGAAACTTACTATGGAACTAAATAAAATGTGTTAAGATATACGACAGGTATAAATGAAAAGTATTATGACAGGTACCATGAAGAAATATTATGAAACATGATATGAAAAAGAAGAATATATATATAAGGACATGATGTCCGAGGAGATGATTTGGTGACCTATGAATGTGAGTAATGTTTTTGATATGAGATATGCTCGTAGTCCGGCATGACTATAAACTGATATGCTTATAGTTCGGCATGACTATAAACTGATATGCTTGTTGTCCGGCATGACTATAAACTGATTTGCTCGTAGTCCGGCATGACTATAAACAGATATGCTCGCAGTCCGGCACGACTATAAAAGGATGTTTGTTTTGTTTTGTCTGATGAACGATTTAATCGAAGATGTGAATGAAACAACAAATTGAATGTTTAAGTTTTTTTGATATCACTGTATATACTTCCTACCATGATATGTAGTGTATAAATCTATTTTATCCCTATTTTGAAACTATATTATTATACGTGTTTAATTCACCATCTTTTTCTGATGTAAAATATTAAAACTTTCATGTAATTAAAGGAGAAGCTTGATGACGAACTCGACTGTTTCAAGGAATCCAGTATAAGGACCTCTGGGATCATGCATGCTTATATATTTTTCTTCCGCACTTGTTTAATTAAATAATTAAATTATTTCTGCTTCCGCATTTGAATAAAATTAATCATATTGACTATGAGTTGTTGAGATAGCATATTGGGCTGTGGACCCATTTATGTCATGTTTGAACATCTTTATAGTTACTTCTTGGGCTGGCTGCCCTAAATAAATAAGGAAAGGATTTTAAGTATTAAATCAATGAAATGGTATATTATTTTAGCATATAGTTAGCTAAAATTGATTAAGGCTTACTTGGCTTGTTGGACTAAGACCCACAATCCATAGCCGGTCACCATTCCCAAATTGGGGCGTGACACAGGCTGTTCCTGTGGCGACTGTACATGGTTCAACCATGAAAATTAATTATGCTCAGGCTGTTCTGATAGCGACTGGATATGCCCAGACTGTTCCTGTGACAATTGTACATGGTTCGATCATAGAAATGGATTATGCTCACGTTGTTCCTGTAGCGACGAATCATTGCTCAGGCTATTCCTGTGGCGATTAGTTATGCCCAGGCTGTTCCTGAGGCCATTGGTTATACTCAGGCTATTCTTGTAGCGATGGATTATGCTCAGGCTATTCCTGTAGCGACGGATCATTGCTCAGGCTATTCCTGTAGCGAATGATTATGCTTAGACTGTCCTTTTAGCGATTGGTTATGCCCAGACTGTTCCTGTGGCCCTTGGTTATGCTCAGGCTGTTCCTGTAGCGATTGGTTGATTATGCCATTCTTAGAGGATCATACCGCATTATTATTATATAATGATACTGTTGTAGTCATGATACTTCCGATGTTCAGTTGATGACTTGTTTTGATAACAAGACTAAATGGGAAAAAAGTATTTATGTTTTCAAGATAAAAGTAAAATAGAATGAGATGAAGTGATGGATTATATACTTACCATTTCTTTTATTATGCTATGTACGGCATGTTATGATATGTTGATATACAAATCTATTTTTGTCCCTCATTTTGAACTGTATTATTATATGCATGTTTTCATTCACCAGCATTGCTGATGTAGTATTCAAACATTTCAGGTAATCATTGCTGAGGTTTGTGAGTGGACTCGATCGCAGCGTGAGATCCAATCGATGACCTCTAGGATCATACATTGCATTTCATTTTACTCTTCTTCCGCATTAAATTAAATTAAACATTTATGATGAATTATTATGACAGTTTTGTCTGGATTATTTGGGCTGTTGACCCAAGGTTGAATTGTGAATTTTACTGGAAAATGATTAATAATTAATTAATGTTTAACATATAGTTGGTTAAACAAATGATTAGGCTTTCTTGGTTTAGTGGGTCAAGGCCCATGATCCATGGCCGGTCACAGTTTCCAAATTGGGATGTGACAGAATTAATCCTTGACTTGACCGCTCGAGCGGTGATGCGTTCGGACGTTTTGGCTTTGCTTCCGGACGTTTTTGTCCCGAGCCCATGACTTGTTTATTCCTTGTTTGAGCGTCCGGATGTGATGGATTGTGTTCAAACATTTTTGGGCAGTTTACATCTCGAACATCTTTTTGCATTATTTTCCGCCTTTTACGTCATTCTTGCCCCATGTTCGATTATCTGCTTCTGCACACAAAATAAAGCTAAAACATTTATTAAATAGATAAAATAAGGATATAAAATATAAGTTGAAGGGCTTAAATGTGTTCATTTAAGCTCAGATCACACCTCTTAGCATGACGTGCGTCACATTAACATGGCGCACGCCACTTCAGGCCTCTCTGAAAGTGGCATGGGTCACTACAGCAGAGTGAGCTTGACACTTGGAGGAACAAAAAGGGTTATTGTTTTAAGAAAACAGTATATCCGTGTGAAAAGGTGTTTTTATATAAGAAGGAAAAGAAAGAGAACATGATAATTGATATAGGGTTTTCAACACAGTCTAAATCATATATTTAATGCATTTTTTATGTACTTAAGAAGCTAAGAAAAAGGAACCTAGCATGCTTTTCTAAGAAGTAGGAAAAGATACTTAAACAAAAAATAAAATAAAAATAGAGCCGAGTAGAATGAGGCCAATGACCTCTTTCTCCCATTTTTACTGTATAGAAAGAAACTAAGATGAAAATAAAGGCTTATCGTAAATCCTGGACAAAAAAACATGTTTCAACCTATCCGGTAGCTTTCTCAAAAGGCAGCGCATCCTATCCCGAGAAGACTTTTGTGCAGTCTTCGAGTCCTCAGAACTGGTCTATTGTATGGGTTTATGTTATTAGTTAGTTCAATTCTTGTCCAATTTGGTGTCGAATCCCCAATCCTGCAGATCTTTGGTAGCTATTCATTTCGGGTTTACAATTTGGCAGAGTTTTGACACTTATGTATTAGGTATCCTCCAAACAGAGGGTGTAAGGGTCCTATTTAGAGATTTTGGGCAAGGAAGCTGCCAAAAGGGAAAAAACTTCTTCTCAAGGTGGCGTGCGCCATGTAGGAGGTGGCGCGCGCCACGTGGAGGTGGCTTAGGGTACCTTGATCATGCCGTGGCCAGGGCACAGAAAAAGCGTGGCATGTATAGGGTTAGAGAGAGGTGGCGTACTCCACTTGAAGGTGGGGTGCGCCTGGTTGAGGAGGTGCACCAAGGAGTATTTTTGAGTATTTTGGGGTGTTCCTTGGACTCTCAAATTTGTACGGAGTTTCCTTCGACGCGACTTATGCATGTACTCATCATCGGAAGCAACCAGATAAGCCTATGCGTGTGTTAGTCAAAATTAGTGTCTACAGTTGTCCCTCTTTGATAAAACTCTCATTGCAACGTGTGTGGTGAGTGAATGTCAAAACTCTATAGATAGTCCCTTTTGGCTAAGCCATTCTTAGGCTAGGGAACAACAAAAAACAAAAAATGCAAAGATAATGGTCGTACTTGAGTTACCTCAAACTATCTATGTATCTTGTTTGAAAGGATCAGACCAGCGTAGTTCATGGGGACAATGCAAACAGTGCAGAGACAACAAAGGTTAAAACCTAGTGGTTACGCCACAAAGCTATGCAAGAAATCAAATAAGGTCACAGAGATCAAAAACAAAATAAGGCAGTTTAAAGTCGTGACAGACTGGTCAATTTAAGGTCTTGGCCGGACCAGTCTATCCTTTCAAGGTCATGAGTGGACCAATTGGGTCAATTTAAGGTCCCGAACGGATCGATTTTATCCTTTTAAGGTCATGAGTGGACTGATTTTATCGATTAGAATTAGGATTATGATGACAAAGACTAGTGGTTGTATTACCATTCAAACACGTAACAGTTGTACTGCCATTTAAAAGTTCTTGGACTTTAGTAGTTGTACCACCATTCAACGTCTCGCAGTTCTACGGCCATTCAAGTCCCATCATATGACCTTAATTACTTCGTTCAGTTTAAAGTCATGAACAAACTGATTTTACTCAGTTTTAGGTCATAAGATGAACCTAAGTACTCAGTTTTAGGTCGTGAGACAGACCACATTACTCAATTTTAGGTCATGAGACAGACCATTTTTTTTGTAAGGTCCCGGTCATGGGGACAAGTTTTTCAATGCGCATGTTAAAAACCGAGAACACAGTTTTTAAAGTTTGGTGATGATTTAAACATTTCTTTTATCAGAGACGGACTTCAAATTTTTGAATTTTTTATTTTGAAGCTCATAAATCAATAAAATGGGTGACGGACACGTGACTCGTGCTAGGTGATGCTTGGCCTACATGGCGCCCACGAGGAGGGAAGTGGCGCACGACACCTGTCGATTGGTCTGACATGGCGCCACTAGGAGGGAAGTGGCGCGCGCAACGTGATGATTGGTCTGACCTGGCGTGGCACTAGGAGGGAAGTGACGCACGGTATGTCGACGTAGTGTGCCACTAGGAGGGAAGTGGCGTGCATTGGTTTGAGGTGGCGCCCTTTAGGAGGAAAGTGGCCCGCGCCACTTGGGAGAGGCAACCGAAAGGTTGCTTCGGTTTGGTTAAGGTCGCGACATTCAAATGAACACCGCGCTGTTTTTGTTCGAGCTCTCACCTCTCTGCATTCTTTCGATTCTCTCAATTTTCTCGTCTTTCTGCATTCTTTGAGCATTTTCGATGGCTTCCAATGATGACCAAATGAATGGCGGCGCGAGCCACAAGCAAGGTGGCACGGATTATAGGGAAAACCTAATTTCAGCAACTCCGACGGCGGTAGTCCCTACCATCGACTCATTTTTCGAGCACCTGAGCTCTTTTATAGGGCTTAGCGATACCCACTCCAGTCCCTCACACCACCTGGAGACGTCTATCACTCAGTCATATGCTGTGGACGACCTACTTGCTACTGCTGACACCCTCCGAGCTATGGAGGAGGGCGAGCCGTCCGAGCGCCACACTGTCGTGGAGCTGGTAGTTGACAGTCCTCTGATACCAGACCCCTTCCGCGGGGTGCTGGCCACTAACATGCCGGGGGATTTCGATCCGACCTGGTATGATCCCCTGGCTCACACCTTGGAGCCTCACGGGGTCGGCCGCTTCTTTTATGACGACATCACTGTGGATTCAGCGCTACTGCTTCGCTCTCCCGATATACATTTCTTGGTGACGAACCGTTAAGTATGTCTTCTTTATTTTCTATTCAATTTAAACCTAAAGCATGCCAAAAAAATCTTAAAAAAAGATTTTGGACTTAGATGTATGTACAAGGTAGGACTGAAGCGCTTGGATTGAAAAATATTTTAGAATATAACATCAAACAACTTGAACTCTTAAAAATAAAACATATCAGAACTTAGAAACTTTACATGTCTAGGACTGAACGATACACGTGTTTTAGCTTATTTATTTTTTGGCATATATGTTTTAGTTTTCTG
>JAUTBS010401659.1:0-10145 GCA_032361285.1 Aequorea victoria | reverse complement strand
GATTCTCAAAACAGTCGCGAGTCAGGATTTTCTGCAACAAAGGGGACGGCACACTTGGGGTTTGTGGCGTCCCAATCTGCTGGGACAGCCATGAGAGGTCTGAAATTTGCATCTATTTTCATGGTTATTCAAGTTCTAACTCATTCTAACAATGTAGGCGTAAGTTTTGGGACATTTTAAACACTTTTTATTAGATGAAATATTTGATATAACGGATCGAATCAAAAGATATTGCGATGTGATACACATATATATATTTGTATTTATTTTTCGTATAACTTCGATTCTCTGTTTCTTTTTGATTGATTTCTTCTTTCTAATGATCTAACTATGTTTCTAATCAAACGATATCATGTTTTTGAATCCGAAAGTGATCCTAGCCGCATGTCTTCTAAGTTGTTTTTGTGTGATCAAAGATTAAGTTTTCATTTATATAACTTATGTTCAAAACCCAGAAACTGGAGAACAGAGAGTTACCTGGTTGTTCAACGAGGAAGGAGATGACGGCGATGTTGAATGCCGAGCCTGGTGATGGAAGAGCTTCGGCAAGGCAGAGGAGATCGGAGAAGAAGCTGGGTTGAGTGAACGGAAACAGAAGAAGGTCGGAGCAGTTGTGTGCGTGGAGAAGGCGTGGAGGCTGAGGGTCTTCAGGGTTTGGAAGGATTAAAAAGGAGGAGTATTTATTTAAAGTTGGCAGATCCACCAGAATAGGAATTGAAGCAAAATTCTTGGGATATTGGTTTATCAGTTTGGAATTTGAAACCAACGAATTATCATCTTACATATTTGATTTTCTTCCTTTTCCTTTTATCTTTAATTTATTACTAAATTCTATTAATTAATAATCTAAGACCTTCTTGCTCTAATTAAATTTTATTTTAATTGAGTTATTTAATTAGTAAAAGTTTAATTTAAACTTTTAATTAATTTATAACTTATCTCAATTAATTATTTTATATTTTATTTACTCAATTCATTTTATTATTCAACTATTTAATTCATAAGGCAGTTAATTATAATTTTTAAATTTTTAAATTTCCACGAATTTTACATCTTGAGTCAACACCCACCATACTTGGATCGACTCAACTCACCGCCTGTTAAAACTACCGAGAGCTGATGAAGCATGGGTCGACACCCCTTCCTCCATGGGTCGACTCAAAGCACAGAAAAGCTTAATACTCTATTTTCTGTACTTTTTCTGTTTAAATGGCTATTTGGGTATAGAAAATATAGTTTTTCTATTTCATCCAAGGCTCAATAACATCTACAAACTTTCCCCCTCCATATTCATGTCATCCAACCTCCTGAAGTCCCCCACGAGGGTCTTTTCATCATATTCTTAAGGGATAATCTGATTTTCTCTCATAAAACACCTAACCATGGATGAAGATGGGGACCTACAACAGTAAGGTCTCAAGCTAGGAAGGGCCAAGGACTAAAGGGTTTAGGTCACAAACTTCAACTAGAGGAAGTGTTTCATAATGTTTTCATTTCATAATATTTTCACACAAAAGTTTTAAAAAAGTACAAACTCTTACCTCAAACCTCAAGATTTGCTACAATGGCGGTTTCGCTTTTCTTCTTCTTTCTTTTTCTCCGTTTTTTCTGCAAATGGAGTGGATACTCCTCACCACTCCAGCTCTAACACTTCTCCAGATCCCTCAGAGAATCTCTCACTCACACTTTCTCACTATCTCTCACTCTTCTCTCCCTCGTCTCAATTGTTATTACTCCTCGCGTTTCCACCGACTCACAGTACTCCAAAGGATTTGTTCAGGAGGAACAAAATCCTAACATCTCTCACATCAGCCTCCAAGCTCAGGCATTGTGTCATCAACATCAAATCACCATACTACAATCACACAAGGCTCCCTCTCCTTTATGTTTATTATTTCTTTCCAACTCTCCTTTTTCTAAACTTATTAATTTGGCCCCTTTTTAGGATTAATTTCATTATTGATTTAAATCACATCCCAAACAGGGCCTTACCTTGGCCTTAAGACATGTTAATTAATTTTATTTATTATTATTTATTCTTAAGAAATTACGGGATATTATATTCTTCCCTCCTTAACGAAATTTCGTTCCGAAATTTAAGCGCACACGCCATCTCATATATAAGAGAAACCCTTCGACACCTCACCCTTTCTTTCCAATACTATCCACACATTAACTCATACTCCAAAGGTCTGGTATTTTACCCTACTTGTCATTTCTCGTGCACACTAGCAATGTAAAAGCATAAACTTCCACCATAGTAAATATACACACCTTTCTCTTCTTCAACCGCTTTATGGTCCGCAATCTCCTTGCCCCTAACTGATGCCGCAATAGGCTCTCCTTGCTGTACACACTGTGCAACTATGTGTCCCGGTTCTCCACATTTATAACAAGTGACCTTCCTTTTCTTTGCGATTGGACATTCCTTCGCAAGGTGTCCAGGTACACCACATCGATAGCATATAACTCCTACTCCTTCCGGGATTGAACAGTCTTTTGCAACGTGTTCAAATGCCCCACATCTATAACATTTAGCTTTTCTTTTCTTTAGAATTGGACAAGCTTGCACAAAGTGTCTGAATGCTCCACATCGTCGACAATTAGATCTTTTACCACTCCTTGTAGAATCTTCCACCTTACATAGTTTGTATGGTCCTTTTCTTTGAACAACTTTACTCACGTTCTTCTCCACTACCCTTGTCAGCAGCTTATTATATGCTTCGGTAAGCCGAGCAATAGTCTTAAGGAGATGCACAGTCTGATCAGCCCGATCAGATTGCCCCGTCTGCTAGGATGCTCCCTGCTCACACACACCTTGTTGTTCTGGGGCAAAGGACTTTTCTTTAGAGTTCTCCATTCTCTACATAAGAAACGAATTGTCGTTACATCCAAGAAAACATCTCTTCTTACATGCATACATAAAACAACATCACTTCCATAATGCTCATCCATGATTATGCATGAACTCTTAAATGTTATTCATTTATCATCAAACTTCAACCATTAACACAACAATAAGAAACTTACTATTTTACATACCTTACTTCAAACATAGAAGTATCGAGATTGACTCAATCACCCTTGGCTGCTCAAAGCCAATCAAGGATGTACACAGCATTCTGCAGCCCTTTCTCGCTTTCGATGGGATTAAGCATCCCATAAACCTTAACTTAATACTAGAGCTCAATCATGATCACCCATAAACTTTCAAGGAATACATTTTCTTCCGAAAGCATAAAACAACACCTCATAGGGCGGTTCATCACTACCATGAACTTTTACCAACCAACATGTGTTAGACATACACACCATGATACCTACATGCCACATTGATAAAACTGGGTACTATTACCATCTTATCCATTTCAAGAAAATTCACTGCGAATAATGCTCACACCAACCATCGCAACATAAAATTCATGGCATGGTTCAAACATCCACAGAGGTTATTGATAATACCTTGCTAAGTTTCAAACTTATCTCGTATTTTCCTTAGTCCTTACATACTCCTTTTAAAGGGCTCGCAACATACTTCTTACCGGTATAAGCTCTCTATTGATGGAAAATACTTCCTTACATTTTGTACGACATTACACCTCCCTTGTTGCTATCAACAGAAATCCTCAATAAACTTTCAATAATACTCTGCCAAAACCCAATAAAACAAACTCCTCTTTCATTATGCGCAAGAAACATCAACCTTATAATTTAATTTCTCGGACCCTAGATGTTCGGAAATGAACATCACACATGAACTATTCCAAAACTTCCTTAACAAGCCTTATCATTTCTCAAGATATTTCTTATTATTCTTTTTCTCCAATTCATCCTTCACGCACTTCATTCCAATTCTCATATCGTGATAATATTACACGTGGGACTATAGGGACTAATCCTCATTCTTCCAACATACACACAATGAATCGCCACCTTCAGTGATCTCGTCTCCAGATGGAACTTATAATGTTTAAAACATGCTAGACATACACTACGTCTACACGTCATACCACCAGATCCTTCTATTAAAACTATTTCACTCGCTTTGAGAAATTCCACTTCAACAATCCTTTTGCACCTTTTTCATCTTAACTCTAAATTCCTTTTTTCACAAGTAAACCGTACTATCTTTACTTCAACGAGGATAAACCTCTTCATCCCACCCGACCATACAAGGTCCACTCGTCAACTTATGTTCAATGTAGCCCTCATAATGACACTAGGAACACACACCAACACGTGCATCTTGGACCAAAATCCAAGCACTGAACCAAGCCTCTTGATTGAAATCAACTCATCTAACCCAAAGAAAATGACATTCTCAAAAACTGAAACTTGCTCAACTTTCAAAACGATAATGTACCTGTTAAGACCTTTTATTTAATCTATAGATTCGCCTAACTCACTAGGGTCATCTCATAACGTCTTCCTTCTCGAGCTCTCAAGCTCAAACCATCCATCCGAATTATCACCCTAATATCGAAAAGGCACTTTGGAACAACACTCCATACACTCACAACTTTCATCACAGGCCATCATACTCGTCCACATCATTAGGGTCATCACTCTAATCACACAACCAAGGTCCATTCCTCTATAGAATCTTCTTCCCAACCTGACCACAATCAATAAGATTGTGTCCCCAATATGGAAACCATAATTTGTCCAATCGTACAACCCCTCTCATTCAGACTACTATTACAAGGTTCATCTTTTCTTCACAACAACCAAGGTTCACCCATCCATAGGACCTCCTTTTTCCTATGTACCTCAACCGTCAAAAAGCTCCTCTCAGCACAACTAACATGGTTCACACCTGCATAGAACATTCTCCTCTAACTACCTAGATCGCTAGGATTATCCTGCCAATCCAATCGACTTACTTAGACTTTTAATTAGAACTAACGTCGTGCACCAACGCTTTTTTCCAATCAAATTTCTAAGTTGATCAACCAGATGTCCGAAGACTTAAGGAAAAATACCCTACCAATTGCCCTACTTTTAACCACTTACCCCACACAACCTATGGTCCACCCAGTGCCAGACTCAACCGACTCAACTATGTCTACAGAACCTATCGCCTTAAGTTCTGATACCAATTGTAACACCCCACTCCCGTAAGGATAATTAATCCTATTCGGAGTGGTTTTACGCCAGCTTTCCTTCATTATATCACAATTAAAAGATTTTTTTTCAATTATATAAAATAAAACCTTTCTTAACTTCATCCAAACAACCCCTAAGGAAAGCCTAACTCCATACTGCTAAGAAACAAGCCAAAATGATAAAAATTTCTCCAACCATGAATACAAAGATAATATATTCCAACTACCTGGTACACAACCTCCCATACAAGATCCATCTAATACAAGATCATCCACTACTCATACATATCAAAAGGGTGCCTACATATCGGGATCTTCATCCCTTCAACAAAACTTCAACAGACACTGTGGAACGACATCTATTCTAACCTATGATTTGCAACCACAAAAGTTACAGGAGAGTAGACTTAACATCATAATAAAAAATATACAAAAATAATGTAATATCATGCGAGTTTTATATATAAAATTACCACTTTTATTGAAGGAAACCATGCATGATAAACACATTCATATTTTGGCTCACTAGCCAACAAGTATGATTTATCCAAAACCCCATACATTTATACACGGTCTAACGACCACTCAAAAGATCAAAAATATACTTTTAAATCTCCTTTCAACATGTACACACTCACACGTCATCTAGTGGTCAAGTAGTCATCTAACCTCATGACCAGGAGTTCTAATAGTACCGTAACCTCATTCACAATACACTTAGATAGAGTAGAGGATATGAGGGCCACTTGTTATGTCACCAGTGGTAGGCGCAACTCCACCTGTACTCACCTGGGTGGTTCACACTGAGAGAATTGCCTTTGAAGGTCAGACTTGGGATAATGCCTTAAAAGGCTACACATAAGTGGACAAGCCACCTCACCCTCGTTATACCCACTACGCACTCGGGGTAACAGGGTGGATATTATGCCATTATGGCTATTATTATGCACTTGGGGTACGAAATAGTTACCCGCATTAACTTGGCACTTTTCGACAGAACAACTCATAATATATAAAATATCTCCATACACACACCTAGACAAGCAACCCATACTTAAGACAACCCATAGCAAAAGATACTTGCCAACTTTAAGTTAAAACACCATGCCAAGCATTCAACACGTGCCCATACTCTTTATTGAAAATGGAAAGATAACTTATTTTACAAATAAGAATCATGCATACTCACAACACACTTTTCATAAAAAACTCCTTCCAAAAGATGATAAATGTACAACATGATGCAAACGGTAAATCATGCTCAACCGTGTATAAAAAAATATATTTATAACATGCTAATCATTATGATTAAGCTAACTACTCTCACCTTTAACTAAGGCCTCAAGCTTGGCTGCCACTCCCACGAGATGCTTGCCCCTTCTCCTCGAACACTTCTTCAAAGCCTAAAACATAAGACAACCATATATAAGGATCTACCTTAAACTCACATTACTCTACTCCCTTCAGATTTTTAGGTGTTAGCTGAGCATATTAGGAGCATATTTCATTAAAGAACCTAGGGCCAATAGGGTCTAGAAACACCCCAAAATACCACAAAAAAATATTATTTTTCTTCATTTGAGTCGAATCAGGCCCCCATTAGGTCGACTCACAGGCTTGGGTTGACCCACCCCTTCTTCGGGTCGACACAAAGGCGTCGGATCAAGGCCAGGGTCGAGGCAAGGGTCGACTGCCTCAGCTCAAACACACACTGGCTCACTACTTGAGTCGACACCCAACCATCTTCGGTCGACTCACTACCACGTCTGATAAACAACAGAGGCTGAAGTACTCTCTAGTCGACACCAACCATACTTGGGTCGACTCTACTCACCGCCTATTAAAACTACCAAGAGCCAAAAACCCCATGAGTCGACACCCATGCCCATTGGGTTGACTCAATCTCTCGTCTATCAAACAATAGAGAGCTCACACCCCTTTTGAGTCGACACCCACGATCCTTGGGTCGACTCACACCGTCGACTGAAGAACTTCTGAGGCTCAACCACCTCTTGAGTCGACGCCCCAGCCATTTCGGTCGACTCAAGCTCTGAAAAACTGCTATGCTCTGCTTTCCTCACAGGTCTGTTCTAAGGCTCTGTTTGGAAAAAAATGTATTTTTTAGGTCCAAGCCTCTTAGGGTACACCACAACCATCCTCTTCCTCCCTCAACCCCCGAACATATCCCACTCTACAACCTCCAAAAGGTCACCTATTAAGGTTATTAATACTTTAACTTCATATTTTTTCCTCCATTGATGATGAACTATAAGATGGATTTTTAAAGAAAACCATCTAAAAGAAAAACCATCCAAACCCAACACACAACAGGGGTTTTCCTCGCCAACCAAGAAGAAATATAGAGATCTTACCTTTCAAAGGAGGATCGTAGCTCCTTCGTTCATTGATTCCTTCTCGCCGGGTCTTGAGCATCCAAAATCTTCCTCCGAAGACGTTGAGACATCTTCCATGGCTCCATAGGCTTCTTTCTTCTCCCATTCCCCTCTATCGGAACAATTGTGAGGCTTCTCCTCACTCACCACACCTCCATCTTCTTCCTTCCATCACTCTTCCAACTCATCATCTTCTTCTCCTTTAAAAAATCCTCCAATCTCCATCTCTTTCTCTCTCTAACACCCTAAACTTCGGGAACAAGAACCACTGAGCCTTTCCCATCAGCTCCCAAACACAGAGATGTGTCAGGTAGTCACATCTCCTTCCCAACAATTTCATAAAGCTCCCTCTTCATTATGATATTATGCATTTAACTCACATCCCTTAAGTTAATTACGTTTAGGTCCTTTCTATATTTATTTTATTAATATATTATATTTTCTTTTGAACATACAAGATGTTACATTCTTCCCTCCTTAAAGAAAATTTGTCCCGAAATTTAAGCGTATCCGCTATCCCATATAGGAAACATTTCTCACACCTCACCCTTCCCTTTCAACACTTCATCCTACTTTCCCACACGCCAACCATTCTTTTCTCACGGTACAACTCCAAGGATTTTAATGTTTTTCCTTACTCACGCATTCCTTACTTCATTGCACAACACTTGTGTAAAACTCTACAGAGATTCGTATCATACATTGCTTCTCAACTCTTTTACACATTTAGAACATGAACGTACAATTCCCGACCTTATACAATGAAAATGCACATTTCTTCCTTTTGCCTTTTGTTTTGTCTCGTAACAGACGATTTGAAAACCACACACTTCTTGTTCCCCACAAATGATATCATACCACCATGCTCTTCTCCAGGATTGGACAATCCCTTACAAAACATTCGGATGTTCCACATATATCGCAACTCGAACCTCTACCACTTCCGTCTAACATCTTTTGGCTCAACAGATCACTTCCACATCAACATTAGGTACCTACCGGTAACTCTGATGATGAGAGACTTGCGTCTCCTGTCCACTCCTTTTAGGACAGCAACTCAACTCACTTCTATTTCCCAAGGGACTTTCAAGCATACACTTATTGAACTATTCTTGTCTATTAGCAGCTTCTCTCACCTTCTTCTTTATCATCTTTGACTTGATCACCAAGCTCTCACAACTACTGATCTCTAAGACCGTTACTTAGTTGTAATCAAGTAGTCCAACCCTTTCTAAAATCTCCTACTTGAAGGTTCCTCATCTAGGACCCACAGGAATGCATACCACGACAACTCCATGAGCTTCCACTCATGTTCTACCACTCTCATCTTCCTTTGGATCAGATCCATGAATCCTTGCTCTCTTTCTGAACTCTATACTTCACCAGTTGTATTGTTCATCGACTGCCCTCAAAAAGTGAGTCCAAGAAATCCCTTACTGCACAGGGCTCCGCTCCAAGAATACACAACTTCATCAACTTCTTCGTTACCTCCCACCAATTGTAAACTTCTCCTTGAAACATAAATGTAATGAGATCTACTCAAACATCCTTGGCTACTCCAAGTCGATCAAGAATGCACACCGTATCCTTTAGCCAACACTTAGCTTCTGCGGGATCAAACATCCCATAAAGCTCTTTAGTTCAAAAACCCTTAACAGCTTTACCAAAGATCTCTCACCCCCATTTGCATATCAAATGGCATGGTATAAGACTCTGTTAACCGAGCAATAGCTCCTATAAATCCTTTGGACAACATCTCTTTCCACATGCATACCACATCACCATCTCAAGAATCTCATCTCTACCATGAAATTATTATCAACCAATGCATGTTAGACTCATATGATGATGTCTGCATGCCATAACAACAAACTCGGTACTGAGACCATCTCATCCTCACTAAGAAATCTCACCGCACATAAAGCCCACACCAAACATGGCGACATCAAACCATTGCGTAGCTAACAACCCTTCATTAAACCTTTAAACTTGTCTCATCTTTTGCTCTACTCTTCACCTGCTCTTTTCTAGAGAACCAACAACATAAGGTTTACTTGTTCAGACTCTTAGCTGATCATAACCAACCTCCTTACTTTTTGTATGACATCTCACCTGCTGGTGTGTTCAAGATCTCCAAAGATTGAACTTACCCCAAAAGAGATTTTACAATCATCTGGAGATCGCCATGCACAACAACTTCAATCTCATAATTACTTCTCAGACCCCAAATGTCCAGAAACAAACAACATTATAAAACACTTCATTCTAATGGCCGATGGAGCAATAACACTACTAGTAACCCTTAAAGAAAATGTTCATCTTCTTTTAAATATAGGCATAACATATCACCATCTTCATGATCCTCGTCTCCATCAAGAGACCTATAGCGTCTAGGCATACTAGACATACACCATGTCTACGCATCATACCACCAGGCCTTTTGATTAAAGCCATGTAATAACCAGAATCTTTGTAACACTTTAACCTAGGTATAATTCAACCCTAATTGAATTAATAAGCGATCAAACTCTATAAATTGAATCACATAAACCCTAATAGTATTGATCAAGGGTTCAACACTTAAAATGATCAAGAAAATGAAGTCTTGAACTTAGAACTTAGAAAATTTAAAGTTAAGTTAGAAAAA
>JAUTBS010401648.1:0-10146 GCA_032361285.1 Aequorea victoria | reverse complement strand
TTTTCCACAATTGGTAACCCAGTAACATTAAAAATATTTTTTTATTCTAAAAAAAAAACAATTCCTCTAAAAAAAAAAATTCACCAAACGCATTTTCTCTTTTCAGAAAACTCAGAAAACTCTTTTCAGAAATACTTTTCAGAAACACTTTTCAGAAAACACAACCAAACGGCACCTAAGTTGTTTTCTTAGTACCTAAGTTCATTAATTTAATTTTTGGGATTTTGTTTCTAGTATTTTTAGGGTTTATGGAAGTTCAATCTATGGTTATGAAAATCCGGGTCCTTACAACCTACCCCATTAAACAAAATTTTGTTTCAAAATTTGAGAGTTACATCTATTCTCAAAGAGTTGCGGGTGATTGGCGTGCATAGCATCTTCTCTTTCCCAAGTCAATTTTTTGACCCCTCAGTGCCGCCACAGAACTCAAACTAGCGGAATGGTCTTTCCTCATAGTACCTTTTCTTTATGATTAGTAATCCTGATGGGTCATTCTTCAAACGTTGCATCATTGTCTAGCCTGAGCTCCTCCCAGCTTAACACATGTGCTGGACCAGCTATATAATTTCTTAGAATGGAGACATGGAAGACGTTGTGCATTCCTGAGAGTTGAGGAGGTAAAGACAATCTATAAGAAACTTCTCTAATTTTCTAAAGAATTTTGAAAGGTCTAGTATATCTCAAAGCAAGTTTTCCCTTCTTCCCGAAATGTACAGCTCCCCTACGAGGTTGAATCTTCAAGAATACATAGTCGTCGACATTAAAGCTCAAGGGTTGGGTTCGCTGGTCAACATAACTTTTCTACCGACTCTACGCGATTATGAGACACTCTCGAATGTGTTTAACCTTGTATGTGGTTTCTTGTATAAGCTCTGGCCCAAAAATATTACTTTCTCCCACTTCAGCCCAACATAAAGGTGATCGGCAAGGTCTCCCTTATAAGGCTTCATAAGGGGGCATATCGATGATGGCTTGAAAGCTATTGTTGTAGGCAAACTCGACGAGTGGTAGGTGCATCTCCCAGTTTCCCTTTAAGTCCATCGCAAAAGCCCTTAACATGTCTTCTAAGGTTTAGATTGTTCATTCTGACTATCCATCGGTTTGGGGATGGAAAGCGGTGCTAAAATATAAGTTCATTCTCAAATCCTTTTGTAGACTTCCCCAAAAATTCAAAGTGAAGCACGTGTCAAGATCGAAGACAATTGTTTCAGGCTTGCCGTGTAACCTAACTATCTCCCGAATGTAAAGTGGACTTAGTGATTCTAGTGTATCCGTGACCCCTACTAGAAAAAAGTGTGCGGTCTTGGTTAGCCGATCCACTATCACCAAAATAGCATCGTGCCCTCGTGACAAACTAGTCAGTCCCGTAACGAAATCCATTGTGATATGTTCCTATTTCCACTCAGGTATTGGAAGGGGTTGCAATCTTCCCCTAGGCCATTGATGTTCAACCTTGACTTGTTGGCAGGTTAAGCATCTGGACACAAATTTCGCTACATCATTTTTCATCCCACTCCACCAATATTGTCGTTTAAGGTCCTGGTATATTTTGTTGCCTACTGGATGTACTGCAAAGCTGGACTGGTGGAATTCCTTGAGTAATTCCTCTCATAGGACTTCAACTCTTGATACGAACATTCTTCCCTTAAACTTTAAACTCTCGTCAGTGCCTAGGGTCCATTCGGTAGTGGTGCCATCAGTTGGTATTCTAGACTTCAGGAAGATTGTCTATTGATCTGCCTCTTGTTCTTTTGTGATCCTCGAGAGTAGAATAGGTGTCACTGTTATCGCGCTTAGAATAAACTCATTGATCTCCTCAATGAAGCTAATGTTGAATTCCCCCAATGCTTCCAGCATGTTCCTTCTGTCCATTATCAAGCATGCTACAAGGATGTGATTCTTACGGCTCAAACCATCTGCCATGATGTTTGCGGTATGTTAATTTGAAACGATAATCTTCCAAAAACTCCATCCATCTTTGTTGTCTCATATTCAGTTCTTTTTGGGTGAACAAGCACTTAAGCCTTTTATGATAGGAGAACAATTTAAATGGTTCCCCGTATAAGTAGTGGCACCAAGTTCTTAACGTAAAAACTATGGCTGCCAGTACTAAATCGTGCATGGGGTAGTTTATCTCATGGATTTTGAATTGTCGAGGCCTATAAGCCACTATTTTCCCATTTTGCATCAAAATGCAGCCTAGTCTTTCCTTCAAAGCGTCGTAGTAAACGGCATAACCCACGCCTCTTTCTGGAACCACAAGTATTGAGGCACTTGTTAACCATTTCTTCAACTATTGGAAATATTCTTTGCTTAACTCATTCAATTCGAATTTGACACTTTTCTGAGTTAGTTGCGTCATGGGCCTGGCCAGTCTTGAGAAGTCCTATATAAACCTCTTGTAATACCCTGCCAATCCTAGAAACCTTCGAATCTCAAAAATTGATTTGGACTGCTTCCAATCTAGTACAACTTCTACCTTTGACGGGTCGACTGATATTCCTTTCTCCGATACAACGTGGCGAAGGAATTTTACCTCCTTTAACCAGAATTCGCATTTGCTCGCCTTTGCATATAACTGATTCTCTCTTAAGACTTACAAGACGATCCTCAAATGTTATTCGTGTTCCTCCTCAAATGAGGAATATATCAAGATATCGTTAATGAATACGATCACGAACTGGTCTAAGTAGGCTAAAAATATTTTGTTCATTAGGCAGATGAACACGGTAGGGGTGTTGGTTAATCCAGAAGGCATTACTACAAACTCACAGTGGCCATATCGTATTCGGAATGCCGCTTTGGGTATATCTTTTTCTTAGACCATCAATTGATGGTAACCCGATCGCAGGCCAATCTCTGAATACCAAGATAAACCCCTCAACCGGCCGAAAAAGTGATCGATCCTAGGAAAAGGATATCAGTTCTTTATCGTGACTCAATTTAATTGTCTGTAATTGACGCCGAGTCTTAAGGAGTCGTCCTTCTTCTTGGAAAAAAGTGTCGGTGTGCCCCATTGTGACATACTTGGTCTAATAAATCCCTTTTCCAGCAGTTCTTGTCGTTGTGTCTTCAATTCCCATAATTTCGCGGGTGCCATCTGTCACACCCCAAATTTTGGAAAGTTGACCGACCATGAATTAAGGGCCTTAGCCCAACTAATCCAAGAAAGGCTTAATCAATTATTAGCTACAATATGGTAATACAATATTAATTACAATAGATTTAAATAATTTAATATCTAATTTCATAAATGTGGGTCTAACCACCCAATAGTTTCAACATATTGTTTGAACAACTCATAGTCAATCCGTTTAATTTTATTGAAATACGGAAGCAATATTAAATCAATTATTCTTTGAATGTGGAAGCAAGATATAAATGTATAAATGCATGTCCTAGAGGTCTTTATACGGGATCCCTTGAAGCAGTCGAGTCCAGCATCAACTTCATCCTTGTTTACCTGAAATGTTTAAATTTTACATTAGCAAAAAACTGGTAAATGGAACATGCATAATATTATACAGTTCAAAATAGGGGACATGAAATAGTTTGTACATTAATATAATCATGGCAGGATATATACAGTAATATCAAAAATAAATCATTCAACTCATTATTTTATTTCAGTGTCTCATGTCATATTCTTATTTTATTATTTCATATCATTTCATCTCAGATCATAATCTCAATTTACTATTTTATCTCAATTTCTCATTTCATTCTGGCATATATAAATGTATATATATTTTAATTCCTTTCATTCGGTCCCGTTATTAACAAGTCACCAAGTCATCATATAATCTAATCATTTGGTCCCGAATACGAGTCACCAAGATATCACATAATCAATTCATTTGGCCCCGAATACGGGTCGCCAATAAATTCCATTCATTTGGTATTTTACCAAGGCATCTCTTCATACATTATGTCTGTATCACATCGTTTTGTCCCAATATGGGTCACCAAGATATTACATCCATTTGGCAATGTTACATGAATTACCAAGCCATCTCATTCGTTTGGTAACATCACACAAGTTACCAAGTCATCTCATCAGACATTATGTCTGTATCTCATCATTTGGTCTCATCTACGGGTCACCAAGAATTCTCATTCATTTAGTAATATTGCATGAGTTACTAAGTCATCTCATTCGTTTGGTAATAATACCAAGTTATCTCATGAAGTTTGTATCAATACATATACTTTCTATCTACAATGTAGGATGTCGATGTGTTGATAAGAGTCTAACACTTTTCATAATGCATTTCATAACACTTTTCATTATATGTTTCATAACTCGTTTTATTTCATTCTTCACATCACTTATCATTATCTAATTAATCACACTTTTCATTTTGTAGGATTTTCAAGATGATACTAAATCTCTTTATAACACTTTTTCATTTGGCCCCTTATATCTATGGGTAAACAACGAATCATCTCACTTCAATAGTATAGGAAAAACTTGTCAAACAATTGTTAAGAAGTCTCTTCATACTATACAACATTCATACCATGGTTCTCTACCAGTACATATCATTCCATTTATCTTAAAGGCATTTAAACCATAAACATTTACTTTTCCACAGCTAATTGGGGTACAAGGTTTTAATTGAAGGCACGTAACAGGTAGTCAACTTTTAAATAAAATATTTATACCATGATTTTTCAGAAGAAAATCGTACAGCGTTTATTTAAAATATCTAAATCATTTAAATCACTTTTCAAGTAGTATGGGGATGAGGAAAATTTAATGAAAGTATGTAGTATGAGAGTCACTTACCTAAGATCCACACTAAGCTCAAAAGATATAGAATGTACTATACGATACGTATGTCAACCTGAATAGGTGGCATAATTCATAACAATTTAATAAAGCAATTTAACTAATTAACGTTATCGAAACGGACCCTTCCCAACCATTTAAAAGTTTGATTCTTAGCTACTGGTGTTAATTAATTCATTAATTAACTCGTTTCATCTTTTAAATTAATGACAAACAGAGCCTAATCTCTTAAAAATTTATTCTAACCATTTATTCAACATGTCTCGGGTGATGGGTCGACCCAGAGGGTCAATGAGTCGACCCAAGGATGTTAACAAAGGCTTTGAGTCGACACAGTAAGGCTGTAAGGCGACCCAGAGGCAAACAGGTCATTATGAGTTGACACCAGAGGGTTCTGAATCGACTCAATGACATATGAGGCACAATGAGTCGACACCAAGAGCTTCTGGGTCGACCCAAAGGTGTAACAGAACACCTAAAGTCGACACCAGGAGCTTTTGTGTCGACCCAATGAGGGTTCAGGGAAACCCAAGGCCACCTGAGTCGACCCAAGAGGGGTTTGGGTCGACCCCAAGGCCAAACGACGCCCATGAGTCGATAGCACAGGTGGTGGGTCGACCCAAGATAGGTTTCATCCGGACACTCCTTAAGCTTCGTCCGGACGAAAAGGAGCAGAGGCGACAGAAAGGGTTCTTCATGTGTGTGAGTCGACCCAAACGTCAAGGGGGGTCGACTCATGGTCGGGGCAGCCATGGATGACTGCTGTAAGCTTACGTTTTCATAGTTTTAATTCGTTCTTTCTTCCATTAATCATCATTTGAGGTATTTAATCAAGTTTTACTTCATTCTAGAGGGTTCTAGACATCTTACAACGATAGATTTCATGATATCAACATACATGGGTTTTGTATATACATATATATTAACTATTATATATATATATATATATATATCTACATGAATCAATGATAAATATAATTTATCCCGAATCTTATTAATCTCTGGTTCCTCCATAAGATTAATCCTATATTTTCATTTAATCACTTGCCCCGGCGATTTGATTATTATCTAATCAATAAACTATTATGTAATGGTGTATACATATCTATATACGTTTACTGTGTATACGAATTGAAACAGGGGGTTGATTCTTATCCGAAATCACTGAATAATGATGAGGACGAGGACGATGACCAAGGTGATGGTGATTCCAACGATCGTGATGATTAATGTGGTAGTAGCCAAGGTGGTTGAAACGTGAAGGCGATGGACAGATCACGGTGGTGCTGGTCAATGGTGAACCGTGCGAAGAACAGAGGACTGGTTGAGCGAGAGAGAGAACACTGAGAGATGGGAAAGTCGTTTGAAGAAGAGAATACAGAGGTGTGAGTTGGCTTCGAAAGAGGGATCCTATTTAAGATAAGAGAGATTCACGAAATTAGGGATGCCCCTGAATTCCCTCCTTGATTTCCTGAACCAAATTCCCTAAAAGAAGAAAAGTGTTTGACTTAATCCCCCTTTTTAAACCCTGCCATAGCTGACACACAGCTGGCTTTCCCTTTTTATTTTGTTTTCTCTTTTGTATTCATTCTTTATTTCTTTTTATCTTTCATGCCATATTAGTTTAGTAATAATAACTTAGTTAATTTTATTTTATTTATCAATTATTAAAAATCTTTTACTATATTATTTAACTTATGTTTTTCACTTAGTTAGTTTATTAATAATTTAATTAATTATATTATTGAATTAATAATTAGTTTTAAAAATTTTAAAATTTTATCGAATCTTACAAATTATGCCAACTTCAAAAGTAATGTCAGGTCTAGTAAAAGTCAAATAACGTAGATTACCTACCAAATTTTGAAAATAGGTTGGATTGACAAGATTACCATTACCAGATTTACCCAACTGCAGGCTTGCTTAGAGTGGAGTACTGATAGACTTACATGAATCCATCTTAAACTGCTTCAAGATATCTGCTGCATATTTCTTTTGTGTGACAAATATTCCATCATCTGTCTGCATGACTTCAAGCCCGAGATAATAAGACATAAGCCTCATATCAATCATTTCAAGATTGCTAGTCATAGCCTCCTTGAATGTATCAAACATACTTGGGTCATTTTTTGTAAATATCAAATCATCCACATATAAACATATAATGAGCATATTTCCATGTGAATCAGATTTGATATATAGTGTAGGTTCGTAAGGACACTTAAGGAAACCATTTTCTTGAAAATATGAGTCGATACGAGTGTTCCACACCCTCGGTGTCTGTTTTAACCCATATAGTGATTTCATTAACATTAGAACCTTATCCTCATGACCTTTCTTCACATAACCAATCGACTGATCCAAAAAGACTTCTACTTCGAGTGAGCCATTTAGAAACGCAGATTTCACATCTATTTGATGTATTTGCCATTTTGTTTTGGCAGCAAAAGCAATCACCATACGAATAATATCAATTATTGCTACAGGTGCAAAAGGTTTCATAATAGTCAATACCTAGCTTTTGCTTGTATCCTTTCACAACCAACCTGACCTTCAACCGGTCCACCTGACCATCTGGTTTATACTTGGTTTTGTGCACCCATTTGACGTCAATTGGTGTCTTTCCCTTTGGAAGAGAAGTGATCTCCCAAGTGTTGTTCTTCTCTATTGAATGAATTTCTTCATCCATAGCTCGAACTCACTCGTCATCTTTTGTTGCTTCCTCGAAAGTGAGAGGATCACAATCTGCAAACAGTGCAAAATTTACCAATTCTTCATCAGAAACATCATTATCATTGGTTATAACATAATCATGTAAGCGTGCTGGCAAAACACGGCTGCGTGATGAACTACGAGTTGCACCAGTATGACTCAAGGATGAATTAGAGGGTATGTAATTGCTCGTATCCAGGGATGGCACTTCAAGTTGCGTGTCACCCACAAATTCTTCATTCCATTCAATCCCCATCTGTTCTTTCTTATCACTTGTCCAATCCCAAGCTTCGTCTTCACTAAATTCTACATCCCTGCTCACAATTACTTCACCTGTATTTGGGTTGAACAACTTATAACCTTTAGTTCTATCACTATAACCAAGGAAAATACATTTTACACCTTTACCATCAAACTCCTTTCTTTTCTCGACTGGTATATGAGCATATGCAACACAACCAAACACTCGAAGGGCTCTAATATCTGGTTTGTAACTGCTCCATGCCTCCTTAGGCGTTATATCAAGAACACTTTTTGTAGGACACCTGTTCAAAATATAAACAGCACATGACACTGCTTCTGCCCAAAACACTTTGGGTAAAAAAAATCTTTTAACATGCTACGTGCTATTTCTACGATTTTTCAGTTCTTCCTCTCAGCAATCCCATCCTATTGTTGTGAATATAGCAGTGAGTTGATGCTTAATTCCATGATTTAAAAAAAAACTCATTAGAGGTGTACTCTCCTCCTCAATCCGAACGAAACATCTTTAAACTCCGGCCACATTGCTTTTTCACGTAGACTTTGAACTATCTAATTATCTAAAAAAAATAGATTTTTGCTTTAAAAAATAGACCCAAGTTCTCCTACTATAGTCATCAATGAAAGTAAAAAAATTACCGATTACCACAATGAGATGCAGTCTCTATTGGTCCGCAAATATCTGAATGCACAAGTTCCAATGACTGTTATACTCTACGTGACTTTCCCACGGGAAAAGAGTATCGGTGCAGCTGGCCAAGAATGCAACCTTCACACAACTGATTAAAATCACCCAACAAAGGTAGCCCTATAACCATTTTCTTTCTTGCGAACAACCTTAATCCATTGAGATTTAAATGACCAAAATGGAAATGCCACAACCAGTTTGTATCCATAACAATCGCAATAAAAGACAAGATCATATCAGTTTGTAGAGGTAAAGGAAACTTGTGATTTTTAGTCATCTTGACCTTAGCCACAAGTTCATTTTTTTGATTTTCAATAGTGCAAATTCCATTGTCAATGATGATTTTAAGTCCCTTTTCAGAGAGTTACCCCATACTCAATAAATTTCAGTGTAAACTAGGAACACAAAAAAACGTTAGAGATATGTTCACGGGAACCATCTTTCAATCAGATGAGAACATTACCTTTGCCCAAAATTGAAACCGTAGCTTTGTTTCCAAAATTCACTTCCACACGTACCGATTCGTCTAAACTAGAAAATAACTCCTTCTTTCCACATATGTGGTTACTACATCCAATATCCAAATACCACTTGTTGGAGTGTTCTTGTTCAGAAGCGCTGCAAGCTAACAAGGTTTTTCTTCTTGTATGTTAACTTCAACATAGTTAGCATGTTCACAATTAACTTTTGGCAACTTAACTCTACACTCTGATCGATAATGCCCATATTTCTTGCAACGTAAACACTGAATTTTGGACTTATCATACCTTTCATTTCCAAAAATTTGTTGATTATAGTTAATTTTCTGAGAGGGGCACTAATTTTGGGGCTTGTAATCTTACCATCTTTTCCTTGTGCTGATCCTTTACTATCGCTGGAACTAATGTTGTTGGACAGGATCACCTTGCTTTGAAAGGATTGCTCTACAGGCTCTATTGACCTCTAATTCATTATATACTCATGAGCACATAATGACTCCATCAGACGTTCAATTGTGATGATTGAAAGATTCCTTCCTTCTTCAATTGCAGCAACAACATAATCAAAATGACATGTCAAGGATCTCATGATTTTTTTAATAACACATATATCTTTCTTTTTCTCATCGTTAACCCGTAATTGATTAGCAACAGATTGAACTCGAGAAAAATAGTCAAATATAGATTCAGAATATTTTATTTTAAGATATTCAAATTCACCTCGTAAGGTTTGCAACCTTACACTCTTCACCTTTTCATCGCCTTAGTAGGATTTTTGCAACATTTCCCATACCTCCTTAGCCGTAGTTGCACTTGAGATCTTTTCAAAAACAATATCGTCTACAGTTTGATAGAGAAAGAATAAGGCATTTTTGTCCTTCTTTCTGTTGTCTCTCAAGTTGTCCTTCTGGACTTGAGAGAGTGTTGTTGTTGCATATTTATCCATTCGTTCTACATATCCAAGATCAACAGCCTCTGATGGATCCTGAAAACCAAACAATGCCTTAATCTGGATACACCATTGATCAAAGTATTTTTCGTTGAATCTCGAAAGTTGAGGTTGAAATGATCCGTTCATCGTTGGACACTGCTTACAAGCAATCTAAAAAAAAACTTAGACCAACTAGAACACTGGATGATTCCAGCTCTGATACCAAATGCAGGAAATCAAAAAAAAAATGTGACTTTTTAATTTTCACAACAGGATCAACAAA
>JAUTBS010401637.1:0-10147 GCA_032361285.1 Aequorea victoria | reverse complement strand
GGATTATTAGCAATGAAAATAGCCACTTGATTATCACAAAACATCTGCATTGGAGAAGCAATGCGAACGCCAAAATCCAAAAGAAGGGAGTGAGCCTATAACAGTTCCGATGTAGTATGAGCCATAGTGCGATACTCAGGTTCATCACTAGAACGAGCAACAACCGCCTGTTTTTTTTACTACGCCACGTAACAAGGTTATCTCCAACAAAGGTACAACAGCTAGAACTAGAGCGCCAATCAGAACGACTACCAGCCCAATCTGCATCACTAAATCACTAAAGCCAACAACAGATAAGGAACTAGATGGGCGATAGAGCAAACTGTGACCGGGAGCACTTTTCAAATAGCGCAGAATGCGACAAACAACATCAAAGTGAGGCTGGCGCGCAGCATGTATAAACTGTCTCACATCGCCAACGACATAGGCAATGTTAGGACGAGTGACAGTAAGATAAATTAATTTTTCCACAAAGCGGCGATAACAACCGACATCAAGGAAATGATCACCAAGATCAGCATCAAGCTTTATAGTAGAGTCCATAGGAGTATCAAATGGGCGAGCACCAAGAAGACCAGTATCAGATAAAAGATCCAGAACGTATTTCCGTTGTGCGAGAATAATGCCTTCAGAGGAGAGTGCAATCTCAATGCCAAGAAAATAGTGAATCAGACCCAAGTCTTTAATATGAAACATTTGACTCAAGTGTCGCTATAAGGCAACAATACCTGCAGAATTATCACCAGAAATAATAATATCATCCACGTAGACGATCAACACAATGGTGCCGCAATTCATCACAACAAAGCTAAAACGATCAAACCAAGCACGGGGAGATTGCTTCAGACCATACAAAGCCCTATGCAAACGACATACAAGATGTTCACTGCCAGAGACAACATAACCTGGAGGCTGATCCATATACACTTCCTCTTGAAGATCATTGTGAAGAAAGACATTCTTAATATCAAGCTGATATAATTGCCAAGACCGATTAATCGGCCACAGATAGAAGAATCCGTACAAAATTAAGACGAGCCACGGGAAAGAATGTCTCATGGTAATCAACAACATAAGTCTGAGTGTACCATTTGGCCACTAAACGAGCCTTGTGTCGCTTAACAGACCCATCTGAGAGATAATTGACAACATACACCCAACGACATCGCACAACCTGTTTCCCGAAAGGAAGACAAGTAAGCTCCCTAATATGATTCTTATGAAGAGCACTCATTTCCTCATCCATAGCGTGTTTTTAGCCGGACAGAGACATAGTCTGCTTATAAGAAGAAGGAATAGAAACAGTGGACAAAGTACAAGCAAAGGAATGAAGATAAGGAAAGACTCTGTCATAAGACACATACTGAGCAATAGAATGTTGAGTACAAGTATGTTTACCTCGCCGCAAAGCAATGGGCAGGTCAACCGGTTGAGTAGGGACCGCTGACGAGGAAGATGAGTTGTTCGGGCCATAGGGCACAATAGTCCTGTCCTAAGATCATTGATATACTTGAAGGGGAGGAGAGGGGGACTTGCACAAGAAGAGTGATAGGCAAGGGAAGTGTAGGAGAGGTCAACTCCCCCTTATGACAACATATAAGGTCCGATAATCAGTTATTCCCGGCAGAAGTAAAGTAAGAGGTCGACTCAAAGAAGGTGACGTCAACACTGACAAAGTAGCGCCGAGAAGCAGGATGATAACACCGATAGCCCTTTTGAGTACGAGAGTACCTAAGAAAAACACACTTACGAGCTCGAGGAGATAACTTGACCGGGATCAAGAACATGAACAAAAGTAACACAACCAAACACCTAGTGAATGATAGGAAAATGAGTTGAATCAGGGTATAATATAGCGTATGGTGACTTATGATTCAAAACGATAGAGGGCATCCGATTAATGTGATGACAGTCAGTAAGGACTGCATCACTCCAAAACTGTACCGTTACCTGCATGTGGAACACAAGGTACGCACAACATCTAACAAGTACCGATGCTTACGCTCGGCGACACTATTCTGTTGAGAGGTACGAGCACAACTAGTCTGAACCTTGCCAATTCGGCAGGCATCACCGTAGTTGATTTCCTCGTAGTAGTCATGGTCGTAAGTTTGAGTCGTTTGATCTTGTCCATACAGATAGTTGGTGTCCTTCCCGAACTTCTAGTGTTAATGGACACTTCCATTTCGTTCTCTTTGTTGATGGCTTTTCTCGCATGATGTTTTACTTTATTTTATGAAACAACGATCTGAATTACCTTATGTGCTTTCTAAGTATTATAATGAAATTGTTATCCAGTTTGGCAAGCGCATCAAAGTTCTTCGATCTGACAATACCTTAGAATACATGCAATCGGTTGTTGCTCGTTTCTATGTTGATCATGGCATCATTCATCAGACTAGTTGTGCATATACATCTCAGCAGAATGTTGTTGTCGAGCATAAGTATCGTCACTTGTTAGATGTTACACGTACATTGCTTTTTTACATGCAGGTACCAAAACACTTTTGGAGTGACTGTTCTTACTATTTCTCATCTCATTAACTGTATCCCTTCGGTTGTTCTCAACAAAAAGTCTCTTTTTTTCTTATTATATCCTGATTCTTCTCCTTTATCCCTCGCTCGGGTGTTTGGCTGTGTTGCTTTTGTTCATGTTCTAAATCTTGGACTTGATAAGCTTTCTCCTTGGGCGCGTAAATGTATCTTTCTTGGGTACTCTCATACTCAAAAGGGGTATAGGTGTTATCATCCTGAATCTCGTCGATACGCTGTCAGTGTTGATGTCACCGTTTTTTAGTCAACCTTCACTTCCCCAGGTATGCACTTGTCCTCCGATCTTATCCACTATCGTGAGGGGGAGCCGACTTCTCTTACTTTACCCCTACCTCTCCCTTTCCCTAAGTCGTTCCATCTAACTGTCCTTTGTTGGTGTATCAACAATCTCGAGATAGGCATGTTGTCCCTATTGACCCGACACCATCATTTTCCTAGTCAGGGGTGCCTGCTCCATCTTTCTCTTCTCCATTGGATGATGGATTACCCATCGCCTTGCGCCAAGGTAAACGTAGTTGTACTCAACATCCTATTGCTCAGTTTGTTTCATATGATTGTGCCTCTTGAAGTCTTCACTACTGTGCTAGTACCTTATCTGTTGTTTCTGTTCCTTCTTCTCATACGTTGGCTATGTCTTTGTTTAGGTAGAAGTAAGCTACGAATGAGGAGATGAGCGCTTTTCATAAGAATCAAACTTGGGAGATTACCCCTTGTCCTCCTACGAAACAGGTTGTCGGTTATCGCTGGGTATATACCATCAAATACGTACCAGATGGGTCTGTTGAGGGCCTTAAGGCTCGTTTGGTATCTAAAGGCTATACTCAGACATATTGTGTTGATTATTTGGAGACTTTCTTACATGTGGCTCGTCTTAATTTTGTTTGTATCCTCCTCTCCATTGTTGTTAGTTGTTCTTGGCCACTGTATCATCTTGATGTCAAGAATGCATTTCTTCATGGTGATCTTCAGGAGGTCTTCATGGCTCAACCCCTTGGATATGTTGTGCCGGGAAGTGAGAACCTTGTTTATCGCTTACGTAAGGCTCTGTATAGTCTGAAACAATCGCTTCGTGCCTTGTTTGATTGTTTAAGTTATGTTATTCTTGCCTATGGTTTTCGGCGCTCCATGACTGATTATTCTGTGTTTGTCCATCATTCATCTAGTGGGACAATTTGCTGATTGTTTATGTTAATGACATTATCCTTTTTGGTGATGATTTTGCTGGTATCATTGACATCAAGCGACATTTGAGTAAGCACTTTCATATCAAGCACTTAGGTGCTCTTCGTTACTTTCTTAGGATTGATGTTGCCTTGTTTCTTGGTGCTCGTCCTATTGATAGTCCTATGAATTCTACAATTAAGCTTGACGCTGAGTTTAGTGATCTCTTTCCTGATGTCGGCCTCTATCGTCGTCTAGTTAGGAAGGTCATTTATCTCACAGTTACTTGTCCCGACATTACTTATGTTATTGGGGTGGTTAGCCAATATATGCATGCTCCTTGCCAGCGTCACTACGATGTTGTTTGCCGTACCTTGCGTTATTTAAAGAGTGCTCTTGGTCGAGGTTTGTTATATCGGTCATTTGATTCCTTCTCTATCGTTGGCTTTAGTGATGTGGTTTAGGTTGGTAGCCCGCTCTGATCGTCGGTCTACCTTCGATTATTGCATATTCGTTGGTGGCAATCAGGGTTTTAAATATCGACCGTTACGTATCGTATCGGTCGATACGTATCGGGATTTGAGACCTCCGATACCGATATTTACTAATGTATCGGCCAATATTGTCCGATATTGGCCGATTAATGGCCATATCACCGATACCGATACACGTTTCAATATCGTGATTTAGAACCCTGGTGGCAATCTTGTTACTTGGCACAGTAAAAAACAATCCGTGGTTGCTCGTTCAAGTGCTAGAGCAGAGTATCGTGCTATGGCCCATACAAGCTCTGTGATGTTATGGGTCCAATCTCTTCTCCTGGACTTCCACACTCAGGCTCCTTCTCCCATGCAAATGTTTTGTGACAATCAAGCTACCATTTTATTGCTAATAATTAAGTCTTTCATGAGTGGACTAAGCATATTGAGGTTGATTGTCACTTCATTCGAGATTTGTTGATTTAGAAGCGTATCGTCACTCCTTATATTTGCTCAGATGATCAACTTGGAGATATCTTCACTTAGCCCTTAGCTAGTATTTCTTGCCACCACTTGTCTTCCAAGTTGGGCAGATTTGACATCTATGCTCTAATTTTTTTTTTATATCTCAGGGTGTTTGAGTCAACTTACACGCACCTCGACTAATACTTGGGGGACCAATCTCACCGTTCACTAGCGGGCCCCCCAATTAATCTATGCTCCAACTTGAGGGGGAGTGTTAGCGTATTATTGTAATTTTAACATAGGAAGAGGAGAGAGACATAATTTGAAGCGCCTGTCCAGAAGAGGATGAGGAAGGAGAGTCAACATCCAAAAAATACAGGCCACCACTGCTAATTGTTCGCCCCGCATCCAACTCGTGGAAGACTTAATGTGTAGGAAAAAATATCACAGAGCAGTTCAACGAGTGGGTAAGACAACTAACAGAATACAGATTAGTAGAAAAGTTAGGAACATAAAGGACAGAGGAAAGAGAAACAGACGAAGATCAACGAATCGAACGTTTCCCAGACACAGAGGATAAGGAACTATCCGCTACTCTAACCTTATCCTTACCCGAAGACGGAATGTAAGAAGAAAAAAGTTTGAATGAACTTGCTATGTAATCAATGGCTCTAGAATCAATAATCCAAGGAGAGAGGTGGAAGAGTCATAGAGCGCACTGGCAAGAATACCTGTATGAGCAAAGTTAGAAGAGGAAGGCGGGTTGAAAACTATGGTAGAAGATATATCAAGACGAGTCATTAGACGCTTGAGAGTTTGTAACTCGTCCTGGGAAAGTGAACCACTGTCGGTAGAAATGTTCGGAGAGGCCTCAGAGGCGTGTGCATGAGAGCGTACAGTACCACCACCCATAGTTATCAAAGGCACGCTTAGGTGCATGCCTAGGCGCGAGGCGCATCAAGGCGCAGGTAACGCGCCTGGAGGAGTCCAAGGCGAGGCGACTTGCCTAAGGCGCAGCAAGGCGCGATGACAGCGCAAGGTGAGAAGCGCTGTCAAGGCGTGATTCATTGTCAAAGCCCTAAAAATTCGTAATTGTCGAAGGTCGTTGAAGTCATCAAAGGTCGAAGTCGTTGAAGTCCACGATTGCCCAGGTAAGCCTCTCCTCCCTTCTTCGTTCTGTTGTCGACTTCTCTCTGCTTCTCTCTTTGCGTTTTCGTTGTTGACTTTTTCTCCTTTTGCGTCTTCTCTTTCGTCTCCTTCTGCGTCTTTTCTCTATGCTCCTTCGTCTCTTTCTGCGTCTTCGAAACTTTCACTGCTTCTAACACTTGTGATCTTTTACAGAAGATGATCCAAGCTTGACTGTTGAACTGATTCGATCTGATCTTCATTTTGAATTTCGATCTCCATATAGCCGTTGCATTTCAAAAACCATTTATGAAAATGACGCTATATCTAACTGTAATAGATCCCTGAAATCTCGTAACTGATATTCCTTGATTTGTTCCTTGGATCTTGGTGATCTGATTTGAAATGTTTTGGGATCATTACTATAAGTAAAATCGATCCTATGTAATTCAAAATCGATCCTTAAATCACGCTGAAAGTTAAACAAATCTCTGTGGGATTCGCGCACTTGTGTCGACTCACATTGGGCTGTGTCGACTCAAGTTTCTTAAATCACAGAATCTGCTTGTATCGTGTCGACCCGTGTGAAGAGGTGTCGACTCAAGTTCCATGTTTCTCGGCTGTGTGTCGACTCATGTACTGGTGGTGTCGACTCAAAATGTTTCAGCCTTTGTTTATGTCTCAAGCTTCGGTTGTGTCGACTCATGTGGAGATGTGTGTCGACTCAAATCGTTGATGCCTCTGTATCTTTGGCAGGCCTTGACTTCTGTCGACTCATGAGAGTCTTCTGTCGACTTAGATATTGCATTGTGTCAACTCTGGCTGTCTTGTGTCGACTCAGATATTGCATTGTGTCGACTTTGGCTGTCTTGTGTCGACTCAGATATTTTTTGTGTCGACTCATGTCCGTCTGACTGCCAAAATACCAAGGAGATATCTCTGCTGTGTCGACTCAAAAGACATTTGTGTTGACCTAAAAAAACTTAAAGCTTCCAAATTGATTTTCGTTGATTCTGAACTTTAGGTCCTGTTTGGTAACTTCTTTAAAGATTCCTGAACCAACTTAAGAACTCATTAACATATATGGTCAACCCCAATCATGGGTGTTTTAACTTTTTATAGACATTTAAATCATTTGAACTATTTTGATTCATCTATAAAAAGATATGTTTTTACAAAAACATTTAATCTTTAAGGCTTTGTTTGTTATCATTAAAATCAATTAACTCATTATAAAATCTTGGAGCTAACAATTAATACCCTTATACTAAACTAAGCATAATACTTAACAAAATACTTTCCATGTCCACAAAAGAGAAGGGTTGTTACTAGTCAGTATGCCAAGTTTTTAGATTGTTTAGAATGTTTGGGGGCTTTTGACTTCGAAGTTGATAGAGAAGTAATGGAACCAGTGGTTTGTTGGTTGGCGTATGGGTCCGTTGTACCTATGCTTCAATCTTTAGCAGTAAAATTACTTAACCAACCATATTCTTCTTTATGTTATGAAAGGTATTAAGCACCTACTCTTCCATTCACTCCACGGGAAGAAATAAAATGACTGTGCAAGGATGTGATAATTTGGTTTTTGTGCACTCTTATAGATGTCTCCTAGCAAGGAGTATACAGAAGGAGAGAATAAGTTGTGAGACATTGGTGGAAATGCCTTTGATTCAATGGAGGATGCTCGTTTACTTGAAATTGTAAATCTTTCACTTGATTAGTTAGAGATGGAAGCCATATTGTTTAGATATAGAAAAGATGAAATTGAAGATTGTTAGCTTCTTAGGGTTTTTCTTTATCCTTAGCTTCTGCAATGAATATGTTATAGCTTTTGATTTTAACATGTTGATATATTATATGCTTGATATTACCAACTAATGACAAAATGTTTGTGATGTTTCTATTTACTGCTACAAGCAATATTGTATTCGGAATATATATTATACAATACTAAATAATTACGAAAAATAGAAATCTACTGCCATAGCCCGGTCGTACCCATTTTTCTTATTTTTAGGTTTTGTCGTATTGTATTGTTGTACTCATATCTTACCGTACCTGTACCATGTATGCGCACTTGTGCTTAATAGCTTTATGAACTTTACATGATAGTGGTGGGTAGATTATTTGTTCATATGTACCACATATACATGATGAATGTATTGTCGTACTCATATCTTACCGTACCTGTACCATGTATGCGCACTTGTGCTTAATAGCTTTATGAACTTTACATGATAGGGGTGGGTAGATTATTTGTTCATATGTACCACATATACATGATGAATGTATTTTGCTTGGCTCTGGTGGAAGTAGGGAAAGTAAGAAATGCTTGCCAATTTTCATTTCTCTGTTTCTCAAGGATTTTGGTTAAAAAGTTTCCCCATAAGTATATATTGGGTTTATTGTACCTTTTATTACATTTGTTATTAGATCAGTGGATGCAATATTAAAGAAAAGTGATAAGATTAGTGTTAGTGCAAATACTAGGAAGAGGGGAGGAACTGAATTGAGATGCGGTTGTAATAAGGAAAGGTATGAGCTTACTGAATCTCACTGAACATATAGTCCTTTACAGAGCAGAATGGTCAAAAATGATTCATTTAGTCGATCCCAATTGTTGGGACACAAGACTTAGGTTGGTTTGATTTTGTTTATTAAGGTTAAATGGCTTATACAAGGTGCCCTACAACATTTTATGCATAATATGAGATTTTTTTACGTAATTATATTATAAACTCGAATTGCTAAATATGTTTTGGTGAATCTCCATCTGCACATGTCGAACACATCCCATACCCTTATTCAAGTGACCGACACTAGTACTTCATACGTTTAGAAGTGTCCATATAACATAACATGTAATTTTTTTTGGACAAATTTCACTTTGTTTCTTTGTGTCTTAGACTGTGCGTGGATGGCCTCTCCTTGTTTATTTTTCACCACATAACATCACGTGGTTTGTGAACTAAAGTGTACAGTTTCAATTTTCATCCAAACTAATGTGAAGTAAACTTCACTCATCTATATGGAGTGTGAATCACTTAATTAAGACAAATATCCTCGTGAAATATTTATATTTCAAAACAATGCCACTCTCTTTGCATTCGAGGCTGCGAAGTTGGATTTTGTGAACTGGCTTTGAAGCCATTGATCATAAACAAGAACACCCACAAAATTAGACATCTTCTTCTCTACAAATAGACAAACTTGGAGATAAAATGATTTTCCAACTTCCTTGCTTCCCCAAAATTCAATTTACCAAACCCCGGAAAGAAAACTATAAACCTAGAACTCCGTAACAAATAGTTAACCTCAAAACAGATATTCTGATCGAAAATGTATGAGGTCACATAATGTTGTTCATACGCTTCGTATCTCTACCTTTATCATTATGAATATCATAAGGGGTTGATATCCCTGTTGTTTTACCTAGTGTTACCAGAAGACATTAATTTTTTAGTGATTTATGCTTGTGAATGTACGTTCTAAAACAATGAACTTTGAGATCCAAATTCCCAATTTTTTTCTTATATTTTTTTTGAAGAGTTTACTGTGTATGGGAAAATAATCGAATATAATTTGTATGGGAAAATAAGCATTTGGTGCTCCATGTTCTGGTTACAGTTCCCATTACCATTCCGTATACCGATACGATTCATGTTCCAGGTGCTTGCATTTGCCCCCAAAATGTGATGTGTTTGCCTAGTCAGAGACTCCGTTATCTTAGGCTTGAGAATCACACGCGGCTCCTAGGACGATTTCTGGAGACACCTGCAGTCAGAGAGACCTTGAAGTTCGTATCCAACTTTTTATAAAGAAAAGCTTCAGGATATATGAATGTTATTCTCTGCATTTGGAGTACCTCTGATAACCATTGAAAAAGAAAATTACATTGTAGTTTGGCATAATAGTTTCTTATGAAATTCTTTTTTCAGTTTGTGCTCCTTGCAAAAATTCATATGCCAGTGTCGTTCAGAGTAAAACAAGCATAAATTTGTGTAGGAAATCTATGGCATAAAAATAGTGGGATGCTAGTGCTCACTTCATTGTTTGAGGCTTCCACTATAATTATGTGGACCTTATGTTGCAGGAGTTTGGGATGCAGTTGTGACATGTTTCTTCCTTGACACCGCACACAATATCGTTGAATACATTGAAATTATTTCAAGAATTCTCAAAGATGGAGGAGTAAGTTGTTTTTACCAGCTTCTTATTAATCTCTTTCTATCATTTGAATACGTATTTAATATGATTGGTTTACAGGTCTGGATAAACTTGGGGCCTCTACTTTATCACTTTGCGGATATATATGGTCAGGAAGATGTATGCTTCTATTCCTTTTAGCAGATGTAGGTGCAATT